>JBAJNP010001144.1:0-68164 GCA_036877545.1 Yasuhikotakia modesta
ATACTCTTAGCAATGATTGTTGAGGACAACTTATCCTGAAAATGTCTGAGAGAGAAATTAGGTTGAATGGGAACATTTGCTAATTAGGTCACATTTAATGGGTTCCAAAAGCAAATAAGTGATTGAGTCTAACGGGTTGCGGTAGATTAACTGATGTTGTGGTAACAAAATATTTCTGATCTCACTGGAACTTTTCAAACTCATTTTTACCTAAATCTCTTCATACCTTCATACAATAAAAAACATGATGGTGTTCTGGACACAGAAAAAATCCTTTCACCACAGAGACCAAAATCCTTATTGAATCCTTAATAAATTACTTCATCAAGTCTGCATTTTGTAATCTGTTATTTATTATTTTGGAAATATTGCAAACAAACAACACAACAATGCATACACAGGCGCAATACAGCTTATTTAATAAACCAATGTAAGAACGGAAATGTTTTATGTATAAAGCTTAACTTGCATTTGTGGTAAATAAGGCAGCAGGCTGCTGCAGACAGGACAGGCCCTTCTTGTTACATGAAAGCCATCTTCCCCCCTCACCCCATATCAGGGCTTTTAATTAAATTTTCTGCTTGGTTTAAAGATGAGAGCTACTGACCTCACTTCAGGAGCTCTTCTCCTCCTCCAGGAGCCTCACTCCCATCATCCACCCTAATGTGACTGATACATTGTGACACAAGTTAGATACGTAATTTGTTCCAGAAAATGACTTAGCGTCATGCACCGCTCTAAATCGAAACAATGAGGGGGCCGTGGGACGGCGATATCTCCAGCCCACAGCAGCCTTCACTTCTGTCTGCCTTTATCTAGTCAGCGTATGAATATTTAATATCAGCGCAGACCAAAATTGCTCTAAATAAGTAGCGCTGATGAGAGATTGCCCGCTAGCGAGACGCAGTGAGTCAAGGCACAGTGAGACGCTCAGTCGTTTACGGTTAGGGGGATTTTGAACAAATAAGCGTATAATCTGAGTAAAGCAACACAGCAGTGCAGGCGGACTGCTGAAATAAGAGGCCATATGTAAAGATATAACCACACATTAGGTGTGGATCTGTGAGGTAAGATGCTACATTTAGTGTAGAATGAAGCAAGCTACCTTGCTAATCACTAGCATAATAAACTATATAGTTCTATACACTGATAATTCCCAACATAAATGTTTTTAGACCGTGAATTTGCTTTAACATTAAATTTAGTTTAACTGGCATATAGAAAATTTACACTGGCGTTACTTAAAGCGTAAGTAATGCATCTTAGGCAGCTGTTTGTGATGTGCCCTTTCTAAAAATACCATCACGTGACAGAAATTATGCACAGTTTAAAGTTAAGGAGGTGACATATTTCACCTCACAGGCCCCTGCTTGTGATAGAGAAATTCTGTTACTCCACTGAAGTTAACAGCAATTCTATGTGTTTTAGCAATTATCTGCTAATTTTGTCGTCTAGACAGTGTTAAGCAGAATTACATAGGTGGCAATTAGCAGGCCATGAGCGTAGATGAGTATTAAAACGCAGAGAGTGAGTTGTGGAGCATGGCATGAGTCAGACGTGTATTTATCTCCCTTTCTGGATTCTTCTCCTAGATTCCTCCACCTGAGTTAATAGACAGGTGCCAGACATCATGCCAGCTGGGAAGAAAGTGTGGCAGGTTCACATCAAACGCTCACTTCCAGAACACTGGATCAAAATCTGTGACTAGTCACCGCCGCGGCAGACGGAAGGTGGGAGAGGGACTTTTATCTTACATGTGAAGATGACTTAAAACGAGTTGGAATGTAAAAGTGTATTTCCAAATATTTTCTCTCTATTCCAGGTAACCTCCTGTCAGTGCAGTTGTTGCATATTCAGTTAATAAATCATAATAAGACACATTACAGTGTGCAGAACATCATTTCTTCTTTGCTGTCCATTTAGGTATTAAAAGTAGCAAGTACCCAAAAACAGGGTAGCTTCAAATTTGTAACACTTTTACAAATTGGTGCAGTTCTCTAATATATTCAGGCCCCAAGCAATATGACTCGGTCCCTTTAACTATGTAAATATATGGATTTTTTTTTTTACTATTTTATCATCCTCCAGCAAAAAAATAAGCCTCACAATTTCAGGTTCCAATTAGGACTATGAAAGCCTTAGGACGAACCACTAAAAATATCAGTTATTTTATAAATTAGTTTTTTTTTCAAAAGGAATATTCTGCTTTAAACTGAAGAAAAGCAGAGCACATGTGCTCAGAGCTGCTGAGGTGGTACATATGGAAGGTTTCATGTCAGAGCTGCATTAAGCATGTCCCTCTGGAGTCTAAAGCTGTGTGGCAGAGCACAGAGCAACTCCTGTGGGAAATCATCATATCAGCCACAGCTAGTCTGCTGCAGCCCTCTGACATCTCCATTAGCAACACAACCATGAATACCTGAATAACTGTATATTTTGTCTGTGTGCCAGATATTATTATTATTTGTACTTATACAATTGGTGGGAAACCTAAAGATATACGCTAGCAATTGACTTTATTAAATGCAGAAATGTTGATTGAGGGTGCAATAATTTCCACAATATTCACAACCATGCAAATATTCTTAAGTAAACAGGCTTGCATGGAAATAAAAAGCCACAAAATTCTACAGCTTTACACACTGTGCTTGTAAAGGGTAGAGAGCCATACAGTATGCATGTGTCTATTTCCTGACATGTAAACACTAAGGTAACATAGTAACATTAGCTACTTCAAAATAGGGCTTCCCGTATATTCAATATCCATAACAATATTAAGTCTGTGTGGTCCAGTTAGTGGAGCTGAAATTAAACCCTGCAGCTTTAAATATTCAATAATGATTATTTACATCCATTCCACAGTATTCCGATGATGTTCCTATACAACCAGTGCACAACATGGGAAGAACATCACCCTAAATATTCCATGTGGGCTCAATCACACTGGTACATTAACAGCCTAAAGAAAACACCTGCCAGTGTATGTCTATGATGCTGGATTGGACACACAGGTCAGCTGAACTTCTGACCCCAGAGCAGCACTTAAGGGGGTGTCTCATCTGGAGCAGAGGCAGCAAGAGGTGATTACAGCTTTACTGGGCTGTTACTGTGCCCTGAGCCCTTCAGTCACACTTTAAATCTAATCCTTAAAGGGCCATGAACCCTCTTTCAGCTCAAATCCGACTCACAACCGTTGTTTTAAATATGCAACTTATATGGGCCTGTTAGCTAGCACTGTGTGATATGTGGTGTATATACTTTTAGTTATTTAAACTAAAATTAAGTATAGTATAGTAATAATATAGTACTAAGTATAGTAATATTGCAATGTTTTAATTTATAATATGTGCTCCTTGTTACACCATTTAGTTCCTTAAAACCACATCTTATTACTAGTGTAACTATTCTTCCCTGTTTCATGACTGCCTTCAAGTGTTGGACAGATTTGTTTTGCTTTAATAGTGTTTCATTTAAACCTTAAGTAGCAAAAGATGCATTAGAGTTGGTCTTTTTTGTAAATAATGAATCTGTAAATTCGAAACAAACAAAAAAAAAAACAATCCATATATCTAATTTATTGTTTTAACACTGTTTGCCATAACCTGAACATTCCTTGAAGTTAGGATATTTTCCACCCATCAAAATGTTACAGTGAAACAGTAATAAGCAGAATTGCACCAGAATTTGTAATAACTGGTTTTGTATTATTAAAGTGGTGCATTTATGTAAATTACAAACATTTCTATTAATTATCTTTAATTATTACACATCTGCTCTCTGGGTAAAATAGTTTATAGTAATTGAGGTTTTTTTGCTCTGATAATCTCTGTATAATCTTTGGATTTTAATATTACGGTAAGAATTTTTGTGTTCTAATGTCAATAGTTTCCCTCAGTGTCCTTTTAAAAGCCACTGCACATTTGCAGGCCAAGACAGTGGTTAACCTACTCTGATTTTACCAAAATCAGGGCTAAAACGCTAATTATCTTTCTCTGACCTCTTGCACTGCATTGGCTAGCCAAACAGTGAACTGTCTGTTCAGGGAATGCTTCTCAAACACAAAGCAACGTAAGGACATTTCAGCGGATTGTTTGACAAGACAGAGTTCATCGACAAAGCTGTTTCGGTTGAGCTCAGCAAAAAATGAACACTGCGCTGTAGTGAAGAAAACAAAGAGCCGTGTGTATGTTTTCATGTTGTTCGACTCACCCCAAGGACCCCCTCACACCCCAGGAATGACATGCGTGAATGAGGGTCCGCAGTCACAAGCCCTCATCTCCAGTCTTAGCAATGAAGTGGCAATGCCACATACAAGCATAGGAGTGAAGAGGCTTAACATCTCGAGACCTTCAGAATGCCAACTATGTGTCCGTCATCTGCATAACAAGAGAGCAATGACCCAGCATTGACGCACACCCTCCTACACACACATATAC
This sequence comes from Yasuhikotakia modesta, assembly GCA_036877545.1. Taxonomy (NCBI): domain Eukaryota; kingdom Metazoa; phylum Chordata; class Actinopteri; order Cypriniformes; family Botiidae; genus Yasuhikotakia; species Yasuhikotakia modesta. The sequence goes on from JBAJNP010001144.1 coordinate 4,437, forward strand.
ACACACACATACTCACTCGTTCAGTGTGTCTTGGAAGAGATTAGCTGAAATGAACCCCCACTGGCACAGATAGTAGAACAAAATTGAGACTAGCATTTATAAGTGAAATGTGTATTCTGTTGTACATGATTAAATATATCAAGGCCTGCCAAATGTGGTGGTTTGAATCCATTTTAGGCCTTTTTCTGACATACTGCCTCAAACCAAGAGTAAGATTGTGAGGTATAAGTATTGCAGTGTTGAATTATGAACCTTATTTGAACATGCTGTGAAAACACTTAACCAAGGGACATTGTGTCGAGGCCTGTGGTCAAAAGCGTACAATTTAAGATCCTATTAGCATGAGCCCAACGTATTACATTGATCAGTTTATATTCAGCTATTTATCAAACAAATAAATGATTAGAATACAACAATAATACAGCAATATTTCAATAAATAGTATTTTTAATGATCTTTGTGTCTGCTAGAGAGAGAGAGATCTGGTTTGACTGTTGGTGCATTTATGGTGAGTATCATAAAGAACTCCATCGCTTATCATCCTCACTCACTCACTCACTCACTCACTCACCATTCATCTCCAGCAATGTTGTTCCTGCTCTGTTTGTATTGTAATGTACTGTGTGTTAGAGAGAGAGAGAGAGAGATGGTGCGATGGCTGTACAGTGATTTATAACCCCTGCAGTGTGCTCGTAAATCACACCTGAGTCTGTGCGCTTCTTAAACGCCCCGCGTCCTGACAGCGTTTACCTTTTATAAATGATCGGGCTTTACCTCCCAGTGAGACGCAGCCTTGGTTACTTCTGTCTCTCTCTCGCTCAATGCTTTCTTTACTCTCATCTGCGTCTCTCTTTCTTTCTCGCTCATTGCTTGCTTGCGCTCATCTGCATTTGACTTTGGCATCTTTTTAACTCCTTGTTGCTTTCTTTACATTTACATTACTTTAAAATAAAACCCCTCAGCGCAGCAGACTTTACATTATTCTGTACATTAAATTAATAACCCTCTGATTGTTTATTATCCTATTTTATTATTCATTATATAATTAATATAAGAGTTAATATTATGTCCATAAAGGTAAAAACTATCTGTAATAATCTGTATAACAAGCCCTGCAATTGCGGTTTAAAAACTCAGATTTTTGCCTCTTTTTCCTCTTGTGGACAGACCAAGTCATTGTGTTGGCCTGTCCATGTATGTGTTTCTTTTCCTGCTTCAGACAGACACAACTGAATGCTTTAGCCCTGCTAATTTACCCACACTGCAACATTCACAGTTAAATTAACCTGTCACTGCCTCTTATACATCTCAACATCCCTCCCACTGCCTGCTTTAAATGGCGTGTATGTGAGTCTGACTCTGTGTGTGTGTGTTTGTGTGAATATTGTGTGTGTGGCACACCTGTATGCTGTATATTGTGCCAGCGTGGGGTAAAAGAGCAGAGCCACAGCTGCAGGGCGGTCCTGCCAGATAAAGGTGAGGTCCCGCACACAGCACTGCTGGAAAAAAATGCTGCTGACTCTATATAATAGCCTTGAATAGAGCCGCAAGAATAGATTTCGCTCTCCTTTTAAAACACACACATGCATCATATGGCTAATAATCACAGGCTACAACAAAAATCCAAACACCATGTATCCAAGCACACCTGTAGGCCGGCTTACACAGACACACACACACACAGAAGATGCATACACACCTCTGTGGAGCTGAAATAATTCAATTCTGCACACAAAATGGATATATAACAAATGGCACAATTAAAATTACATGCCTTATTTCACATGGATGCAGATTTTTTTAATGTGAACCGAGGCAGTGATGTATAACTTTGCTGTGGTTTTGCACAGTATGTTTCATCAGTAGATGTGACAGAGCTGCATTAGACCTGTGGAAGTGCTAGCCACTGTAATTTATGCCTCCTGCACTGACAGTCAGGCCTGATACTGTGAAATAGTAACATGCTGTAATTCAACTCACGTCAACACAAGCGGCCATTATAAATCACATAGCACTGTGTGTGGGTGTGTTCTAAACCCTTCACTTTACTGCCACAAAATAGGTGAATTTTTCCATATTATCATTTTGCACTAAACCCTGCAAATAATTCAGAGTATGTTTTAAATTTTATGTTATTTGCTTTCATTGTTTATTGCTAATGGCGTATAACAAAGTGAGGGAAATCGAGCTACTTGCTTTAAATATTGAAATATTTTCTCAGAAAAAATACTAAGTTAGTAACAATTTTTTACAAAGTGAAAGATGTTTATTTCTTAGTGGAAAAAAGACAAACATTTTTTATTTATTCACTTCACCTGCTACTGTCGTCACACACGTCAATGCACAGCTGATTACATGTAAAGCAATACAAACATGTCGCCGCTCACATAGGTTCCTATTCTATATGATCTAAACTGAATGTTGTTTTTTACATAAAAAAATAACACCACAGAGGTGATTCTCATCCAAAAATATTTTTACACAAATTATATCTCAAATAACAGAAAACACTTCATTTAACTGGCCATGATGTATAAATACTATCTATGTATCAGCTGCTCATTTAGTCAGCTATCCATCTGTTAGATCGTTACACACTTGATCTTTCCACAAAAGCGTCATTTCTTCTTCAGTTCCAACTTTTTGTGGCATGATATGAAAAGGAAGATGGGACATGTGATATGAACCAGAAAGACAGTCAGAAATTTCATCTTCTTCTTCCTTTTTTCACATTTTTAACGTGACAGTTGCTCTTTGTGTTTATGTTGGCTGGGCTACAGTAGAACTGAGAAGCGCAGTAGATGTGGAAAATTGTCTGCCAGCCAGGCTGATGGGTAGTTAGAGAGCGTTTAGAGAGGAACAGCAAAGAAGAACGTTCTCCGCTGTGGCACGACATCAGGTGTTTCCTCAGCTCCAATATCTCGTGCGCTCGCAGGACGCGCTGCATTTATCAGTGAGGCGTGCGAGGTCTCACCATTTAATGAAACATTTAAAGGAAAATAATAAATCATTGTCTCAATCTGTGGTTTTGTTTGTTTTTTAGTATATACTGTACTTCTAAACAGCCCTTAAACTAGATACATTTAGTTGAGGAGCAAAAAATCTGTAAGATTATAAGACTAGAATAAAACTTAATAAAAACTTGTGTTTGTTTTTCTTACTCAAATTGTTGTATTTTAAGAGTTTTTAAGAAAAAAGCAGCTTAATTCTAAATATTACACAATTTAACTTTAGAAGTTAACTTATTTTGTACTTATTTTTGTAATGGAAAAACAAAACACTGTGCAATATTGTTGCTATATATAGTTATGATTAGCATTTGTGATACAGCTGTGGTTTACATGTGGAGCTCAGACATACCAAACACAGACCTCAGCTGTTAAAGTGTTAGAGCTTGTTTTACATAAACTATAAAGGGATCTTGGTTTGTGTGTTTACAGATGTCACACCTACAAAGTGTTAGTGTGTGTTTGCTGCTATCTGAACCTCGATGCTGGAGACATGTTGACCCCTGTCTTACAGACAGCAAACCTCATAATGTAGCACACCTGGGTCATCGCTCTTCTCATCATATATTACACTGTGGCCAAGGGCAATGTTATTCAGTTATTCAAACCCCCAGCTGCTAATGTAGACACTGCGCTCACATGTTATTAATTAGCTATAAAACAGGTTGAGATCCAGACAAAAGCAGGTTATTCCATGTATCACAAATATAACAACCCCTGTGAGCTCACCATGTAAGCATCTAGTTAAAGTGTGATGGCCAAAAACATGTTTTTAAAAGGGATTCAATGGTCAGAAACCTTTCAAAAATATCTAAGGCGAGATACAGTCACAGGAAAAGTATTTGGCTGACTGAGCCATCACATAAAAAACATAAAAGTTGAAATTCTTTGATTGCAATCTGCACCTTTGATATAACAACTAACAGAACCTGGCTCCAGAAACCATAAGACACCTGGAAATGATCTCATACAGTAAAATTTAAAGAAATAAAATGAAAATTATGTCATCACTTACTCTACCGCAGACCTTTATGAATTTGTTTTTCACCCTGAAACCCAAAAGAAAGATTTTAAGAGTGATCACTTTCTTCTGTGCAATTATAATGAATACGGACTAAACATTTAAACTTTGAAAAGCTATAAAAGCGTCAATAAAACTTCATAAGATTTGATTTTTTAATCTTTTGATAAAAGTTATTTTTAAAAAGTAACAATAAAATAAGTTAAGTTATTATTCACTGCTAATCTCGCTGGCTGGATTATTGTGAACTAAACTGAACATGAGCAGTTTGATTCATGAACAAATCATTTGAATCAGTTTTATGAGCCAATTTCAACTGAAGATAAGATCAAACTTCAATATAATTTCAAACTAATTTTCTCACAAAAGAGACAAATGCTAGTCAGTCAAACTCCCATGATTTTTTAATTCATGTAGCGCATTTCACTAGCAACACCAAGATTTGGGGTTCAGTTCAGTCACCAGAATACACACAAACTGTTAAAAACATTATCTGAATGCACTGCAAGTTGCTTTGGATATAAATAAACTACACCACCAAATACATTTATGTAAAATATCAGTCAAACAATTTTTGCAACTTAAAAGATTAGCAAACGTTGACAGAATTTTTTGATTTTGGGTGTGCTATTCCTTTAAGAGAAAAGAATGTGAAAATAGCAAGTGAACAAGCAATCCCACTTTGATGGGAATGTTTGGCCAGAATACAGAGCAATACAGAAGAAATGCTGGATTTAATGAGCTGGATCACCTTGAGATCAGAGAACAGCTCCCTATGGCTGCACACAAGCCAAGTGATGCTCAGGTGAGATGATTATGGTCTGCTGTGCTGATGAGTGTTATATTGCTCTCTGCTTTCAGGGAGTGCCGTAACATCTTTTAAGGAGGTCATTTATCTCATTTTTAAAAACACATTCATTTTGGTCTAAATGCTTCTCATGTCAGGTCACACCAACCTCTTTTTGTCAGCTTGCTTTTTTTTTCAGTAAACATCATTGAATGTACCAGACACGGCTAGTTAGGGGCAGACCTAGAATGGGTCCTGCTTTAAAACAATTATGCATTTTTAATTATATACAATTTTACAATTATATATTTTAATATAGTATTTTTTTAATTACATAATTACAAAATCCTGAAACAACAACGGAAGGGTAGTAATCTAAAACTGACTCAGGGATAATTGGAAGGACGTTGTAACCATCTGTGGTCTTATACCTGCCCGGCAACCGTATCACAGCTGCTAACAGCAGAGAAAAATATCAAACCTTGTTCTTTCAAAATACCCGATTTCCTTTCCTCTCCTTGCACCTGCGATAATTGCACCACAATGGATGTACTGTATGTAGCACAACATTTTGCTGTAAAAATAAATAAATAAGGATAAACAGCAGCTTTCGGGAGTTTTTTCTCACTTTTCTCCTCAGTACATGGACGAGTAATGAGGGGCTACCTGTAATTACATACAGCTGCTGTCTTCCCTGACGAACGCTAATTGCCAATAATGATTTTGGAGTGCTGTAAAATTCGCAGGCTGGGCTCTGGCATCGTAGTGGGGAGCCTTTTTACCACTGAGAAACAACCTCAATCTCAGCCGCTGACTTATCGAAAATCTGCGCTCACCTGTTTGCCATCACTTTCATGAGCTGATAACAGGTTTAGTGGAGTCATAACGCACAGGTGGGGGTTTAAAGGTCCCGTTTGGGTGTAAGGCCCAAGTTTCAGCTTGAGGGAAAAACAAGGATCAGAAACTGCCAGATCATGGCTAAGAACACTAATGAGATATGTCTGTAATTAAAAGGCAACTGTAACTTATGATTAATACATGACTGTTAAGTAAAGGTGTGTGGTAAACGCTGGGTGAGGTGGGGGGGGGCATTCGAATGACTCGCAGCACAGAGAAGCAGAACATTTTTTTTTACGGCTTTTATGAATCTAACCCTTCAGACTGACATCTAAAGCAGCCAATCAGTTTTGTTTTAGGGGGCTATTAAATTAATTTAACTCGAATAAAAGATTGTATGCAAAAAATAAATAAAACTTAAAAATAATTCTGTGACGGTGTCTGCTAACTGTAGTACACAAGAAAATAGCAGAGAATGTGTGCAGACAGTGATCAGAATTTGTGCCCAACGATTTATAATATGCAATATATGACAAACTTAACTATGAAAACAAAACAAAACACAATGTGCTTGAGAATATCTAGTTAACCTGCTACTAATGTAGGTAAATTTCTTCCAAATTTCTGTCAAAGATTTGATGGCAACTTACTGACAAATCTAACGATTATTTCATTTTGCTCTGTAAAACTACTGAAGTTAGACATAACAAGAATTTAAAATTGTTTACATTAATTTCAGCCATTGTGACATAAGAGACAGTTCCCCATGTAAACTTTTTTGACAAACCTAAAGATTTTCCTCATGATTATGTCAGTTGAAGAAATACACACTCAGTAACACGGTCTGCTGTATGACACCTCACAAAGCATCTTAAGGGCTGCTGGCTGCTCTCTTAAATCAGCAATATGAATCATGCAGTGATTAAACACATTAACACTATGCCTTTGCCACTGAGGTCTCACGCATGATCTCACAAACTAGAGAATAACATTAGCAAAGCCATGTGGGTTTGATACTGATCAGATGTAATGCCTGACACACTGTGTGTGCCTTTTAATAAGACATTTTGGCCAAAAACAACTTGCGTGAAAGCTAAAAGTTTCCCCTCCTAATACAAGTTTATCAGTCAAGCTTTTTCTTAGCTTAACTGCTTAACTTCTTCAACATTGATTCACCATTTAATCACAATATTCTGACTGATGTAAAAAACTATGACTCAACAGATGTCAATTTAATAATAAACTTAGTCTATAAACAACTGTATTTTATATAAACTTGATAAACTTTTCATGAACTTCACAAATGCATTAAGTTTCACTGGTTAAGAAAAAATAAAAGATAAATTATTTCAATTATTTTAAATAAATGTCAAGGTAAAATTTGTATATCTCAGTAACACAGACATACTATGTACAGTAATATTTACTTTTATAAAATAGGAAAGATTCAAATTATGATGAAATTTGAAGGTCTGAAATGAGCTATGAAAAATATAGAAAATGAAGTTAAAAGCTTAAATTTTACAGTAGCTGAAATTTCATGTTTAACTTAAAATCCCCCAAATCATATTTGTGGAGCTTAAACACTTGAGTATTTATTTCCTGCTTTACTCATAAATGTCACTAAACAGGCAGAGCTCGGCATATCAAAGCATATCTCACTGATACCAAATTAAACCTGATGCTAATAAAGTGCATCTGCTAGTCATACATCAACCTGCTGACATCATCCAGTTTGATATTTATGAACTTCTGCCATTTAAAGCGTTGGACCTTTGAACAACTCTCTGTGGGAACCTTCTGAGGAAACATCCTGCAGGGCAAGTTATCTTATCTGTGCCGGTGTGAATTTCAAAGGTTTACATGTTTATTGTTGTGTGTCCAAAAAGCAGTAAATTGAGATATGATTGCAATTGTACCAGCCCTGCTGCTGCCCTTACTTACATATCATACATTCCTCAGCGCCTCAGCTTATCACGTCTGGCCTCTTTCAACATATAAATATGACATTTTTATCAAAGGCAAACATGTTCAGAGCCTCTTGCACAAGTTAAATGTGATCTATACTGTGTGAAGTGTAATATAAAGCTTGCTCTGCCTGTTCCAGATAAAGAGAAAGAAAGAGATACTGTCACACAGAATTGTTCAAAGCGAGACGAACAGAGTTATTATTATATCCAAATGCCATTTCAGAAGCCACGCCCACAGAAATGATTATGACTGGAGACATTATGGTGAGGCAGTAAACGTTTTTTACAGAGCCAAAAAACATTCATTCTAATTTGCTGATAACTAACGAATCGTTAAATGTCAAGAAAGATTTCAAGAAAGTTTTCAGAAAAGCAAACTTTAACATTCTATATAATGAAATATTTCCAGTGCTAGCGAATCATTTGAAATAGATAAATTCAGTGAAGATAATAAACAGTTGAAGGTCTAACATTTCTGTACACCATCCAAATAAAAATGTCTCCATTCTCATCTGAAAGCTTCTTCTTTTTCCTCGTCTCCAACCTGCTCTGAGACTCGAGTGAAACGGCCTTGGATTTTGAATCTTGGCAGACTCTCAGGAAATTAAATTTAATATGGGGATGTGCACAGTGGGGAAAAAAACATCACTGGTAATTGGAACGGAAGAATCTGGGTGGGGGTGGAGGGTAGTAGAAATTGAGATGTTGTCACCCAGCCGTCCCTATCATCGCCTGGGCACTGAGGAAAAGCAATTAGGGAGTCAGAGGAGGGTGTCAGAGATTTCTGCACAATCCAAGGGAGCAGAACGCCTGGCGACCAGGGGGCCACGACTGTTAGTGGGTGTGGAGTAATTGGGGCTTGAGGTGACAGATTGAAATCATTAAGGCTTCGTGTTTGTTTAAATGTGCTTTTGCGTTTAATGAGTAGATCTGCCTATTAATTTTCCACTGTAAATCAAGATTCCTCGCCTCCGTGATTGCACTGGCAGTATTGCTCACGTAAAAGACATAATTGATCCGTAATGCAGTTGGAGCTGTTAAGGATCAAATGCATTTATGGGAATCTCAGACGGTGCTGGTTTTGTTACGCTGTGCACATTACAATAGGTCTAATGGCAGCGTGCAGTGCTGAGGAATGGTGGGCCGCTGTGTGCTGTTTTCAAGGACATTTCCTGGCACAAAACAATGAGATTAATACCAATCTCATTCCGAGACCATTCATCAGCCCCCTTTTTCCACACATCCAATGGAGTTGGCCGTATCCCTCTGTGGCATTGGCCTCCTAACCATCACGGCCTGAATCAGATGGTAGATTATGTTCTGCTGAAAACCATCGTCCCAAAGGCTCTCCGCTCCCTCCATCAAGAGGAAAAAAGAGGGGAAAAATAGAGGAGTGGAGTGACTGTGGCCCAGCAGGGGGGCCCATGCTAATGAACAGGTGGTGTGGGAGAGGGAAGGTTAAGCCCGTTCGGGTGGGTGTCTCTGGAACCCCGTGCTGCGTGGACAGATGTGCGGACGTGCGCTTCTCATCCCCCGCCTGTTCTGCCAAACCAGTAGCCTGTGTTCAAAATGCTCTCATTTATCCCTCTTTGTTCTTTGTTATTTTTGGACTGGCGCATGGGCAGCCAAATTGTCTCTCTCTGAGGAAAATCACGTTCTTCTGCTCTCTATCTCATTTGTTCTCCTTCATGTGTATTGTGGAACAATGTTTCAGAATTCTGCGTGACACTTGGCTCTGTGTGACAATGGTGTAAAAATGTGAATAAAGAACCTAAAATGGGCTTTTGTTGCCATTGCCAAGGAGCTTAGAGAGGGACGCAAAGAGCAGCGCTGTTCAAAACGAGGGCTGTCATGCGAGGACCTCTGACCTCATGCATGAGAACAGGAAGTAAGTGGGTGCTAAAATGGAGCATCTAAATGCACGTCCTTATCAGTGCGATACTGGACGGTTAGGAGGTCTCTGCAGGTGTCACTTTAAAGAAATTTGGTTGCTCAATCATATGCTAAAGCAGTCCTCAACCTTTTTTCGGCCCACGTCCTGTTTTAAAAGCACCACACAACAGAATACAGCTAAATACACTTGAGGATCTCACAGACAGCGAATGACCCTTTAAAGCATAACCCACACATTCTAGTTTTTAATCATTTAGAAATCTGTGTTCCTTATCACATATTTCCCCATATTTCTCTGTTTACATTCCAGTATCTTGCACACCAAAAGTTTATTTAGCTTCAGCTTTCATTCAGCTTTGAAAAACGTGGAATCCCAGCTAACAGGTTAAAGCAGTGCTATACATGGTTAAACCACAGCTATTGACAAATCAGAAGCTAAACTTTATTACAAAATTACTTTGATATTAATTATTAAAAACAATTATGCTAAAATATAAGTAGCAATAATAATAATTCATAATTCAAAAATGAATAAAAAAATAATTACCACATAAATCTGCATTTCTTTACATGGGGTCATGAACCCACAGTTAAAACCTCTATGCTAAAGTATAGCAGATGAATGTCAGTTGCCTCAACAGTGGAAAAACCAAAACAACTGAACGCTGAGATACTGATTATCCACTAAGAGTCAGACAGCGCAAATGTGAGTCAGTGCGGAAATCACCTGCTTACTGCTGTTCTTTCTCTTTAGCTGCAGAACGCTGCACCTGCCACCACAATGAAGGAGGAAAAATCAGTTAACAGAGCAACTCCTCTCAGATGCTGCCACTGCTTCTCTCATTACAGTCTGAGTCAGGCTGCTGGCCCAGGCCTGAAAGTTTCACTTTGACACATGCACACATACACAAAAAGGAGACCAAAACCCCCGCTTGCCACAACAAGCTGAGCAAATGACAACTCTTACTTGTGTCGCACAATACGCCGTTGCACAAAAACGGAAAAAAAGTGGTTAACCCAGAACTGCCGTCACTGGTTTTTGGCGAGCACAGGCAAGGCTGGAGGTCAGTGGGGATTTTTGGAATTTTTTTCTATCGCCTGACACCCACTCAGCGTGCCCGTTCTTTGAGCGAGGCGGCATGGCCACCTGCTTTCATTGTGGCCGGCAGCTTTGGAGCGCGGCAGGGGGGCCTGCAGGGACGGCCGAGCACGCAACATGTTCCGGCGAGTTTGTTTGGAAACCGCCGGGCTGGGCCAGAGCGCTGATCAGGGCTAAGACTGAGCCAAGAACAGCTGACAGACATACACGCCCACTCTCTCACTCACAGCCACTCGCTCACGACCGCCTGCCTAATTTTTACATCAGCTATTTTTTTATTTTCCTTTTCTCTACCCAGCTCCCCATACGCTCCCTTCCTCACTGCAGGGGTCTAAAAATCACACTTTAATTGCCCATTCTTTGCCACCTGACCATCGCCGCTTCGTTTTTTGTGTCCCACAGGTGTGATGTCATCACTAATGGCCCAGACAGGGAGCACAGGTGAATCTTTATGGTCTCATTATCTTTGTGGTTTAACTGACAGGAGCAGCCCACCTGAACAAGCCTCTGTACTCCCCTATGACTAATTTACCGTCAGCTATATATTATGGTGCCGTTGTTAAACAGCTCACCACAGGAACAAGTGACCGAATATTTAAAAACAGCTCTCATGTGCCACAGTGTCAAGCAATTATGTTAGAAACAGTGATGCGTCTCATTTTGATAATTTATTGAAACATGTAGTTATCTCGTTCCTGTGTTCCATGAGGACATTTAATCTTTTTATTTATTAATATTAACACACAATTCAAATATGAAAGAGAGAGTATGCCTTTGAAAACACCCGAAACACAATGTAATATACATAAATATGCAGATAAATAATGGAGCTTTTCCAAAGTCTTGCAAGCTGCCTACCAAAGCAAAATTTTTAAAGGATCATACACCCACCACAAAAGCCTTGTTTTGGCCAAATTAGACAGTATTGCATGTATTCTTTACATAGAAGGCAATCCCAGAAGGCTTTGCAACAATCTCATCCATGAAGGCTATTTTAAAAATTGATTAATGACCCAACATTTGTCTACTACGTATTTATGATTGTTTGACTACTGCAGCCATTACTTTAACAACATGCCTTTAAAAATTAAATGATGGTTTTACAATACTGCAGCATAGCTCAAATATGATACTTTAAAATTACGGTATATCATGCAGTAAAATTACAGTAACCAYAATTTACCATTATCTCACCGAAGCAACCTTGTTTTAAACCTAGTATTTGTAAAAAAAAAAAAAAAAAAAAGTTATAAAAATGCTAAACAATGTACTAAAAATGACTCTACACAACACTACAGTTTTACCACAGTAAAGAACACAGTTATTTTATACATAAGGATGCTAACGGATGCTAACAGACTACTGAGACATTTAAGAGTCAAAACACATTGTGTGGCATGCAGGTTACTGTGTGTTAAGATCGTTTCAGATTCCATAATGGTTAGAAATCTGCCTTAGAAGACATCTGCATATACATGCAGCAGATACTGAAGGGCTGTTTTACAACAGAATTTATTGAATAATACCGGGTGAAGTAAAGCAAAACCTCACACAGATTTGTTGAAAAGAAAGCCTGAGCTTGCATCTGATCTCCACTCACAACCTTGAAACGGAAACTTTCCATCCTCTTCTAAAGAGTGACATTCAAACATCACTGTTCAAATGTCACCGCTGATGCCCCCTGATATACATGCAGAATTGTGTTTATAATGCATCCACTGCTCGTGTCATATCAGTCATTCTGTCATCTTTTAGTTCATCTGTCAGGCGCTTTTAAGTAACACCTGATTTCACCCACTGAAGTTGCAATTTCTCTTAGAATATGAAACAAACTGTATGCAAAAATACAAGTCTACACGCATAACAATGCTGCTGTATGTGGTGCCATTATCAAATCAAACAGTACAGACAGATGTGTGTGTGTGTGTGTGTGAGTGAGTGGGAGAAAGAGAGAGAGAAAGGGAAAAGCCCTCTGGAGGAAAACACCTGGCCAGCAGAGGAACGGGCCATTGGAGATGAAAGACTATGAGAGCAGCTTTTTGATAGTCCTCTTCAAAGGCGTAACAGAAGAGAAAGTGTCCCGGAAGACTCCCCTCACCTGCTCTATCTGCTGCAGCAGGCTTCCGGAGTTTTCTGCACCACATACAGCGTGTTCTCTTCCTCCACTTTCTCTCTCTTTTTTCCTCCACAGCAAGGGAAATCACCCTTTGTGTCTTTTCAAATACATGCTTAAAATAGTTTGAGCACTCGAGGTATACGAGGAACCCAGTTTTCTCAGCTGGGAATGTTTTTGTCATGTTACACACTTAAAAAGAAACATACAAATCCATTAATGTGTATATTAATATTTATCTCCATTAATATATTTATATTTTTTCTACTCATTTTGTACAAAAGGTCAGAATCCATTGACGCATTCAGGATGCTGAGATCTTGCTGGAGAAACACAGATCATTAGCTTTTACATGAATTGTTGGCAAAGTGTTACAGTATTTAAGGCAAAATTATACAACTTAAAATAAGCTACTTGTACAATTTGTAGTGAAGAAAGTGGAAGACTGAATTTTGAAAACGTAAATGTTAGAAGCAGTACTGAAACTAAATAAGTGTTTACTGGGGTTTTCAAATGCTGTAAAGCAAATAATCATTTCATTAATAAATAAGGATAAAGAATGAGGGCGGAAAACGAGTAATTTTCAAACTAATTATTTCAAGCAGAAGAATAGTTAAAAGAACTATTATATTAGGTGTGTGTGCACACCTGCATCTGTGCTGTGGTGGGATTTTAAACATTCTCTGATATTTAACTGAAACTTTTCTGGTCTTAACATCACTCAGGTTTCTCTGATCTCAAAACATCAGCAGATACGATTCTCTCCACCTCCAAAAAACACACACACACACGTTAAACAGGGAATCTACTTTTGTGTTTCATAAGTGATAAAGCTTTAAAGCAGCAGGAGATGCGCGGGGAGATGGAACTAACATCTATTATTGCTTTTTTTCATTCTTTTCCTTTTTTCCCCATTTGTAAGCCTTCGAGGCAAGCCAATTATTGCACAATCTCACTTTTTTATTGTTCCCAGCTGTTAAAATGATTTCTAAATGTCAGTAAGATGCAACATTTCCTGTGGAGTTACTGACAGTAATCACTTCCCCTCCCAATGCTGCAGTCTTTAATATGAATACACTACAGAGCAACCCGCCCTCTGTACTTTACACAATGCCTTCTCCATTTCCTTTATTGGATTCCTCTCTCTCTAAACCCAATCACGCTAAACACACACACTGCATCATTTTCTCATTGAGTGACTGTACCTCCTGGCACATTCTGTAATAATAAAGATTCCTGTCTTGATCTGTTTCTACATTACATTTGTGTTCCGTGAGACCTGTTTCATAGCGGGGGGCTCTGAGGATTGATTACAGCCCTGTGCTTATGGACGCCCACTCTGTGAAACTCCTTTATTGACTTGTCATCAAAAAAGTTGGGTGTAAAAAGACAGAAATGGAGCACCGATGAAGTCAAAAGTTAATTGGTGGAAATGGAAGCCTCTGAAAGAGTTAACGCTGTTGAAAGCTGCGGTTGGCTGTCTTACGCCCCAGTGCGTGCTGGGAATGTGCCCACAACTGGAGGTGGGAAACAAAAGGAAGATGATCATTTTTAGTTCCTTGGTCAATGTTCTACTGGTCCTAATCGGATTTCAGAGTTACTTGTGTTCATGTTAGAGACAGGCTTAAAACTGGGTTAGATACACTATTCTTATTCTTTCAGGCTGTTATTTTCATCTAGTTTAAGAGGCAGGTTATGGTTATAACTGACAGGATTGTTCCAGGAATAACTAAAGATGTCCAGAAACATGCCTTTCTCTGCAAAATCAGGGACTTTAGAAAAGACAAATAATAAATAAGATGAATATCTCAAAGTCTCCTGCTGCTCTATATTTTTCATCCAATAATCAGGCAGTAGCAACTTAACATGTCTCATCTATAGTCTCACAATGAGACCTTAAATGTCTCCGGGGTGCTCAGATTTTCTCAGACACCAAAACCTGCAATCAAAACTCAGACATTGCAGACATGAACTCAATTGTAATCTTTTCGAAAGTACATCTGAGACAAATGATATTTGCAAAAAAGCAATAAAAAACAAAACATTCTGCAAAAACTTAATTAAAGCATTCTGGAAAAGAACAATCTCCGAGCAATATAACTTTCCAATATAAATCTTTATTAAGCCTTAAATATGAATTCTCTTGCCTAGTGTTTTTATACCACATACATCCTTAAATGCACTGGCATGTGTCACATTTACCATAAACACACAGATCCTATTTATTCCATCAAAGCCGACATATTGACAAATATCCAGGCACCAAACAAATACAGGATGTTTATCCAGGGTAAGAAACAAGACGTTTGACAAGAAGCACAGCTGTCACTTACCGGTGAACACACACTCATTAACACACAAATAGCCGTGTGACCTCAGCAGAGGTTGAGGATGTCTAACTAGGACTGAGTATGTAAACAAACATTCCTGCCATTTTCTGTCTTTGTGACGGTACCTTGTTACTCTGGGTGATCATTAAAGAGCTGCCAGGGCTGTTTGATCTGGCAAACACATAATACTCTTGCCATTTTTCTCTCCCCATTTCACACCCACATGTGGCATAAAGAGAATTATTTATTGTTTTCCAGCATGCAACAAAGGTCTGGCAGCTGAAACAACATCTGCTTTCAAGTAGTTTGTTTGCCGCTAGTCAGGATCCACTTGCATTGATGGTTTAGGGTTGATGCGTGTGACCCGTGGGCCAGCAGCGTAATGGACTTGCATTTACGTTTATGCATTTCACAGGAATATTTATTCAATGCAACTTACAGTGCATTCAAGTTGCATTTTATCAGTATGCGCTGCTAAGGCAACATTCTACCAATTGAGTTGCAGGATCGTACCAAAATGAAGCACTACTGAAATGAGCTCTCAGAGACACATTATCCTTTCATACCTGATTATTATACAGTTTAACTCCTTAATTAACACAAGCAACCAATGCTACTGTAATATTTTTGTACAGTATGTTCAAATGACCAAACATGTAATATAAATTCCAATAAACTCAAATGTGACTAAAATGGTGATGTCATACTGCGTGTTGACATGCTTTAAATTAGTTCAACCCTTTCCACCATTATGACTCATTTACATTTAAGCTCTAGACCCCCTATGAGAACACAATGAGCTTAAGGGAGCTTTATCTACTGGTGTCACAGTTGGACAGTGTTCCTTTAGAAAAATTAATGCTGAATGACTCTTTGAACTCTGGTTATTTGTTATTTTCTCATACATTTCTAAGCACCGCTTCTATTATCTCTTCCAAGTGGCTATGCTCAGCGTATATTCTTAAACGAATACACCAAACAGCCGTTCTATAAGGAAAGAAAATAAAGGAGTTTGTTTTGTTTGGTTTCCATTTGAGGGCTTATTTTACCACAATAACACAGCAGAATGAACTCATGTGAGTCATTACTATCATTTTCACAGTCTCTTGTAAAGATAATAAGCTGTTCATTAATTTGTGTTCTGGAACGGAAAGATCCACCTCATTGTTTAGTGAAGTATTTCTTCCTCAACCGCTCCCAATTCATCACTTCCTTGTTATTTTTTGAGTCATCAGACAAAACGCTCTACGAAGAATCTTTCACTTTGTTGTTTATTAACATTTAACATTAACACTGTGTGTGATCCTAAAACAAGCATTATAGTTGGGTGTCACAAATGACTTCATGAAAATTTATGTCTTTAAATAATACGATGAATAAATTGTGGCGTCTTTTGTAACTGGGGGCATTTCCCCGTTAATCATCACCACCAAAATACCCTGCTGAGCCCCCAATCACGCCAACGTCCCACTACATCTCAAATGAGGATGTCAAAGCATCAGGGGATTTTTCATGTGTAACAACGATCTAAAGAGCAACTAAAAATATCTTGAAAATCTTGTTCATAATGGACCTTCAGGCAGTTTGTGGTTCTCCAGTTGCTCCTCTTCCACAGAATGTCAAGTAAAAAGAACAAAGTAAGACTTAAACGCATGCCAAACCTGATCAGTTACAGTCACACACAATATATTACAGAACACACATCACGCTTTGTATGGACGAGTAAAGCAGCTCTGGGTGTCATTGTCCGGTCTTGATTTGTCCGGCCTTGTCCAGTGACAAGACACTGGACTTGTCCCTGGTCTGTTGGCTGAGCTAAAGTCGCTGCACATGGAGGTCACTGCCAGATTCCCACCATTAGTCCCATTAACCAGTGACAGATGATGGCGCTCAAACTAACAATAAGGGAGAGTAGGGCCGTTCAGTAAGTAGTCCTTAAACCCAGAAGAGAATAGGAATTTTACAGCCAGTGGTTCCCTCCCGAAATTCAAAGTGGCTTTATTTTACATTAATGCATTTGGCACCCACTTCTACTCAAAGTGACTTAAAGTGCATTCCAGGTTTATTTTTTTTAACAGTTCTCAAAGACTCGAACCCATGACCTTGGCATTGCTGGTGTTTTGAACTGTTGAGCTACTAAAGCATTTAGGTCAAAATTGTTTTTAAAGCATTTATTGATTTTTCTGTTTAGTAAATTGAGACGTTTTGTTAATGTTCCTTGAAACGATTTTCCCAGTTTTGTAATTTAAAGAGAAAACACAAAAACCTCAAATCTGAACTACCACAAAAATGTAAGTTTGTGCTATTTATGAAAAAAAATCAGTAAGTAATTGACCAGATATTTATTTTACTGTAATCAAAACTGTAAATTAAATGGAGACAATGAAAAAAACTTTTGCAAACAGCCTAAACACTGACATTATGACTGAACAGTTCTGCTCTGATTTTTCCAGCTTGATCACTGAGCATTACGATTGTCTGCAGTCTTCAACACCTGTTTCAATGCTCTCGTCTGAAGAATTCTGGCGATTTGACTGTCTTGGCCATTGCATTGCAAGCACATAAATTAGTCATTGAGGTCGAACCCTCTTACGCTCCACTCTGCATCTCCAAAAAACACAGAATAAGATGGTTTGAATTGAAGATTTTTTCGAAAGACAACACACAAATTCTTTCTGATCTTGTTAGGTTTGTATCAGTAGCATTAAAACTTTAGATTGGCAAAGTTCGTCTGAAGAAGGAACGTCTTGTGATTGCACTTATTTATTTATTTCTTTTGGACCTTTGCCAGGCTGCTTTCTGGCCAAGACAGAAAAAACAGAAGAGTTGTCTAAACCTGGTAGACAGCACAGAATGTGTGAATTGACAGGTATTCCAATGCCTGCCAAAATCAGCTGTCTGAATCTTCCGCCATCACAAGATCTGCCTTAAATAATTCAGTGCGCGTATATTCAGTCTCTCTCCCTCTAGGCTGAGAAGCAGAGATAAGTGTATAAACTCAGGAAAAAGCAGAAAAGTCAATTACTTTCACAAAACTTTCCATTCCAAGGAGAGAAGAGGAAAAATCATACCTGATCAGAAAATCTTTTATCACTTCT
The DNA here is from genome assembly GCA_036877545.1 of Yasuhikotakia modesta. Classification (NCBI taxonomy): domain Eukaryota; kingdom Metazoa; phylum Chordata; class Actinopteri; order Cypriniformes; family Botiidae; genus Yasuhikotakia; species Yasuhikotakia modesta. The sequence continues at coordinate 22,593 of JBAJNP010001144.1, forward strand.
AAACATATTAATGGCTAATGTCCTTTCCAGTTTCAGTTTCAGTTTATTTAGACTACTTGTTATTAAGTAAAATATGGTAATTATATTACATATTAATGCAGGCTAATGTTTTTGGCCATATGGATGTTTATTCAACAAACATTACATTTCTCCAAATCACACCGCAGAGCCACAGTGTTCCTACCCACCTCACAAACACTATTTATTCAAAGACTTACAGCAAGCAACATCACAACCTTGAAATTTGAACTCTGGAGCCCTTATGCATGCCAAATCAAAAACACTGCCCTTAAAATAGGTGCCCCAACCTGGTGACCCAAAATAAGGACCAGACACCCATGCTTGGGTCACTACTTTATATTTAAAAACATATAGTACGTCCATCTATGCTAAAACAAGGCAATAAAATCTGATATCATAAAATGTGTGTGAGATGTGCTTAACTATTCTTGGATAGACACTCAGTGTGCAGCTTACCTGCCTGTTTTCCCTTAGGACACACTGGAAGCAGATGAGACACTTTCAGGCAAATGCCAACAGATGAAAGGAACTCTACTGTTGGATTAGTGGAATCCGTTCTGCATGCCTTGATGAGATTTTGGAACATTCAACCTTCAAGTTTGAAATCTTAAAGATCTTTTAGAGACTGTGACCAAAAATAGGCTTGTGCGGTATGACAATATGTGACCATGTGGTGTTTGTATTTGCATGAAATCTGTTATAGGGACACCCAGCTCAGTGTGCACTGGCTTTAAAATATGGAACAACACTTTCGGGAAGCGGTCCACACAGTGATGAATATGCTAACAAAACGCTACAAACACAACAGGAAAACCTGATCATTTACAATGAAACATGAAATGTGCAATTGACAGAAATACTCTGTGTTAAATAAAGCTAAACTTTACTGGAATAAAAAAATTGTATCTCAGTGTGTAAAAATAAACCAACAAAAATGCTTAAACAAACACACTTGCCTCTGGAGAAATGGCTGCTCCATTGTAAAATCAGATTTTAACATTTTTAAAACATTACTTACTATTCTAATGCTAAGCTGTTTTTTTTAGTTGGTAATGTGATATGATGACATGATAATGTGACAATTTATATTTATAATACATGAGTGTGTGTGTGTGTGTGTGTGTGTGTGTGTGTGTGTATGTGTGTGTGGTGATATATGGTTGCTTACTGGATCAAGTCAAAAGAAACAAAAACTAAAAATCTGATAACTCTATTCCTCCATCAAAGCAAATGTACTTTTTTCACCAGTTTTACCTACTAGCCAAAATCATCCAATCACCCACAAAACTAACAAGGTTTAGTTAAATTAGGTTTCTTAAAAATTAAGTCCAGATATAAGCAATAGTAAAAGTAACATTTGCCTTAGTGTAGCTCACTAAATAAAGATATGAAGTTAGTACAACTTTACAAATGATGGACATTGGCAACATACTTTATTTCAGTTAGGGTACATCATCCATGCTGACGTCCCATTTTTTGCACAGAGAGCCTTATTTCCACTCTACAAAACACAGCACCTGCACCCTCAGAGGAACAAAAAGCATTTCACAACAACTATCGCAATCCTCAGTCTAAGTTTGTTAAGAGTTTGCAGAAACAATCGCACTGACCAAAAATAAGACTGAAAACTTTTCCAGTAATGATTTTAAAGCTGGTCTCAGATCCACATAAAAAGCAATTTGTCCAGTGTGACTTCAGCTACCCAGAAGTGCCATCGCTAACTGTATCGTATGTTAAGAGGCCCACGATGAGCAGGAGTTAAACTGGCATTACTGGGGCGGGCGGAAAACAGCGGACCCGTGGGAAGCTGTAAACAAAGCGAGAGCTTGATTATCAGCCACGATTAAGATGCAGATGTAGGGCTATGCTAATTTTACCCCATATCCTACAGAAGTAAAACAACATGCGCACACTTCATTAAGAGAATCCATGCATTATTCAGATAACACCCGTCCAGGGGACTGACTTTAGGCCAATTAAAGGACTGTACAAGAATTCTCTGTAGCCTGCACTTTCCTTTCAAACATGCACAGAGAAACAGACACACCATTCATTTTTAAACAGCCAGATCTCTTATTATCATTATAAATGGCCAATACCGTTTAAAGGTCCCAGGCAGGACAGAGGGATATGCGAGGAAGCTGCTGATTGGTGAAGAGGAAGAGGAAAGAGCAAAAGCTGCTAGTTTCAGCTATTAGAATGCAAACTGTGCAGGTATCCCCAGGGTAAAATGGTTGACCTATTTCTCTAATGCCAAGGTTCAGTGTGGCTCTTAAATGCACATACACACTCTGTGAAATGAAAGCTTGATCGTTTCAGCACAAAATGCGTCACTAAAATATCCAACTAACAATACAGAGACAACTATTGTTTTTGCAGCTGTTGGCATGTATACACTGCCTCTCCAATGAAATGTTTAGACATGTCAAGTGTTCATTGATGTGTATAACAATGTAAAGAAATTAAAGAAACAAGTGTCCTCAAACATAGACAAGACCTAGAATATACAATCTGTACAGTACAGAAACCATTATGAAAAGTCTTCATAATGCCAGTGTGTGTGTAAGTGAGACTAACCAGTCAAAACTGCTTAGCAACCAGTCATACACAATACATGAAGGAAAATGGCGGACCAAATTTAGACATTACTGGCACTACATTTTAGACAACCTATATTTGGGTATTATTTAGCTATTTGTAGATTAAATATCTTCTGTCTCTTGCCAAAAATCCAAGGAGACAGATTTAAACACACTTTGTGTTCTATTATAATACAATTAAAACTTAGCATTCATTTTAACATTCAGAGAATGCATGTGACATTCATTTTGAAAAAGTGAGAGGTCACAGGAACATGATGCTTGTGTCCCATGATTCTACTGTGTTGTGTTTGACAGCAGCTGGCAGGATGGGGGGCGTAACTCACACCAACAGTAGGAAGTGATGAGGGCTGGTGATAGGAAACCTGGGGTTGAGGTCCGCACTAAGCTAACACTGGGACACCGGCGATGGAGTCACATGCCCTGTGGAGACTGTGGTCGCCAGATAGCGGTGTGGAGGCCCAGCTGTCGGGGTGTGATGAGGTAACAGCAGGGGAAGTGCAGGGCAACATGTGGCATGTGGCAACAGTCCTCAGCCTTTGACTGTTAGTGACGAACAACAACTCATCCTGTCACAAGATTTATTACAACTGTGTGAGATCTACTGACACTGAATTCAGTTTCAGCAACATGACAGTTGTCTGGGGGTGATGCTTTGAGACCCTCTGGACTTGCATTATTTGGTTAACATTAACATTTAACAACACTTAACAAGTAAACAGGAAATGTAAAAAAAATTCAGGGTAGGACTTGCTCTTAATTTCTTGTAATTTATTAGATTGTGACACAAATGGGTGTTGAATACGAAAACAGAGTTTAATGTTCACTTTAATAATTTCTGGACCTTGAGTAAGATACAGTAATAAGCTACTGTTGGTGAATGTAAAGCGCTTATAGCCTAATTTACCTGGAAATGGTTTATTATACAAACAAATGAACTTGAACATAAATAAAATTATCCTGCAACATCATATTCGTGACTCCAAGCATCTCCGTCCAGCAATTTGAACCGCAGCAGAAAAACTCACTGGCCTGCCTCCAAAGCAGGGCTTTAAAAAATCTCATCTCATCTCATCTGTAGGTCTAAATCTACCCAGTCTACATATCTGATCTCTTGACCTGCACTGTTCTGCTCAGCTGGCCTCGGCTCTACCATATTTCATTACAGTGTGGTGCTGTAGAGCAGGACATGGCTGTGAATTTTCTCTTCTCACCAATACAGCCAACACACAGTCCCACACGCCGCCTCCAGCAGTCCCTGAGGTCAGCACCCCATCTGCTACCCAGACAAGGCTGTGTCTTGACGGACATGTCATCAGGTGTTTTTGTCTGCACTCCGAATGGGACTAATACTGGAGATCTCAGTCTATGCACAACGGCAAATAAGGAGTCTCACCTGGTGAGTTACACCAGAGCTGATTAGGTGAGGCAGGCTCATTGGATGAAGCTGTACCCGCCACAGACACACGCAGGGTGGGCGACACGTAGCAGCTGCGCTCGATGCCATATCTACCCTCCACAGGAGCCCTGACTTGCATTAAATGCAAGAACATGGAGCGTTGGAGATATTTTCAGAGTCACGCATGGTCAAAACAGAGACAGCCTGACTAAAAGCAAACAAGCTGATGGTATTTATGGGTCTTATAAATAAACAACAGCGTGCCAAACAAAGTTTACTCAGAACAAGTTCAACAGAAAGACCTCAGACTGTTGGAGAAATAAGCGTATCTGATTTATAGATTTGTACTTGTTTTGTGCTCCAGGAAATTTAAGGTGAAAATTGTCCAGTTCTTAAGCAGGATTATGATGCCGAAAGCAGAATTGAGCCACCCTGCTTCTGCGCCGAGGGACCCACTGAGTGCGCTGGCTTTTGTTCCAGCAGAGCTTCTAATTACCTCAGCTAATTGAGCTGTTAATTGAACTGTTGTCTTAATTAAATATCTCCTGACGCTTCTTTGCTCCTGGTTCCTGCCAGCAGAGATGAGTGGCCATTGTCACACATACAGGAAGGAGCCCAAAAAATCTGGTCAGCTAATCAACCTCCTCCTGTGCCTTAAACAGCGGCAGTTAAAGATCAGCTCATGATTACACTTAGATATAAATCAGAAACAGGAGATTAATAAAAGAGTGAAAGTGAAACCAAAATCGCCTGTCTGTCATATTGTAATTAAGAAGTTGTCAAACAAGATAAAGTCCATATCTTCGTAATTTATCAAAATGTAGAATATTAATTAAAATGTAGAATAGAACTGTCAGTCTAACTTTACTAACCAGCAGGCAACATATTAAATGACAAAAGAAACTTATTTTCCATTTCTTTTGTTTTTGTTCTAACCAGCCACACGACTTTGTTCTTTGCTTGGTTTATATTTCTGTTATTTGACATTGTTTAAATCTCACATTTTCTCTCCACATAGATGTAAAACATCAAATATGTTCTGACTGGTATAATATGAAACTGCCACCAAAAATTACAACCTTACATTTTTTTAAACAATGAAACAGCAAAGCGGTCATTTAAATAGCAGTAAAATTTCCAAGCTGCTCCTTCCAATACAATGAAAGTAAATGACCCAGGTTTTAAGAAAGAAGACTACTTTCAAAGACCTTGAAAGTAGCATTTTCAGTGTCTAATAGCTTTCAGTTATTCACACAGCTATTGTATGTCACAAGTAAAACTATTTTTGTGATGCTTTCAGGGTGATTGTTTTGGCCCTGGCTCACCATCCACTTTCACTACAAAGACACGAATAGCAGCTTAAACATTCAGCTAAACAGAAGTCACACAGGTTTAAACAACATGTAGATATTTTTAGTGACTGATACCTTTAACACTGAAAGCTTTTGCATCATACACAATTAGCATGAAACTCAAACCCTCTGCTCTGCAGGCCTGTGAAGGTTAACCACCTGCAACCACAATGTGTCCCTTCATCCACCCCCTGTCCATCCTCCGATTCCTCCCTGTTTCCCCTCCCACAGGAGCCCTCGTGGGAGCCAAGTCTGGTCAGCCACACTCAGCTGGACGTCTGACTCACACACACTTCCTGGAAGAGGCCAGCACAGAGGAGGAGGATGCAGTGGGACGAAGACGCTAGCGACGATGATGCTAACTTTATCATCCGCTCCCAGCCTGGTGACAGATGGTGCCAAGTTGCGTTTGCGACATACACCAGCGTTTCCCACGAGCTTGGGACCACGTGAAAGGAGAGCTTTGTCACAGGCCTCTAAATGTCAACAAGAATGCCAAGAAGTTGGAGCCATGGCATGCAAGAGGCAGGGAGAGGAAACGGGGGGTGGCAATGGGGGGGTGGGGTATTAGAAGGGGGAGGGGGGTTTACTGGTTCTGTGTAACATTTAGTCATAATAATGATTGACTTTTGTGAGAAAATGGTTCACCAGCATAAGCCCTCAGTATTTTTGCTCGAAAGGTTCTTTGGACTGGTGGATAAGAAACAAGAAGGGAACAGCTGAGGAATTTTTCAGTCTTTGGCCCGAGCAGCAAGTGCCCTGCAGATTCTAAATGAACTATTATAAATGTTTCCATGGCAGCAGCGCATGGTCAACAAAAGAGAATATGTCCTGCTGAACACAACAGCAGGAAAATGTGGCCAATGTGGCAAAAAAACGTAGGCAACGTTAGAGCCCATTTCATCTTAACCTCTTTAAAATTCTTTCCCACATGTCTAACTCAGCTGTCAACACCCTTACAAAACTGTAACTGGGTACTTTAATATGCCAGGGGTTCCATTTTTATTGAAACTATTAAATTCTATTAACTATTAACCCTAAAACCAGTCAGTGCAAGCAGTATAAAGCAGAATTCTACCCTCAGTCAGTGATGGATGTGATCATAGCTAAAATAACATTTGTTGATTGTGACAGTACTGACCAGCATGCTGTTGCCACAAACATTAACTCTGTTTCTCTATTCCAGTAAAATACCGCCAAATACTTTTCCAAAACTGACAAGTAGTGCAAATTTTGATATACTTGAAAGAGCTTTCAGTTGAGAAAGATTCAAACATATGACATCATCTATCTAAGACAGAATTATTATTCCTATTCTGAGCCATAGAGGCATTCTAAGCAAACAAACAGGTGTGGACTTAAATTCTTTGAGCGGAAACATTAAACACTAAAATGCAAGAGAGTGATTGGGCTGTGCTAACAGAACTGCCACATTTACAGTTTATCCCATTTATACACAAATGACTCGTCTCAGCTAGAATGTTTCTGTTAGTAATCTAAAGATTATTAACGTCAATGATTTACTGCAGAGTTCATAGTTCCAGGTGAGTGGTTATATATGGTGTGGGTGTAAATTTCAACAAAGAGTTACAGTCGATCAGAAAGGAAGGCTGGCTGTACTGGTGTGATTTAACACTTCTGTGTAAAGCTGCATTTCAATGATGAGGAAGTTCAGAAATGTTCACCACAGATATGGCACACAGTTTGTGTTTCTGGTGCCACTGATAAAACATGCTATACTGTCACAATATTTCACATATGTCATTATGTGGGAACAGTGGAAGATTGCAAAAATATTTATTACAACACTGAGGCTGTTGTGAAATGCATCAAAGGTTCCCATACTAAGGCAAACCATAATTTTACAGGTCTTTTAAACAATCATGGTAAGGGCCGGTGTTGAGCGTAATGCGATACAAAATAATCAGATTATGATAACTAACTTAATGTTTCTAGTTGTGTAATTACTTAAAACAAGTACTTACTCATTTGTTTGAGTAAGTACTTGTTTAAAAATATGAGTTATGTATGAATGCATGCATTTCTGCGATAATTTAAACGGTGTGTGACATTTCACAAGCCACAATGGTAAGTGCAGCTTTATAATGGAAACACGTTTTCTATTTCTGTGAAAATCAACAACATACTTTTGTCATGACATGCAGCGTGCTTGCAGTGTTGACATGGCATAAACCGTTTTCTAAAGCACTATAGAATTATCCAAGGCTGTGTGCTTGATGAACAGCTTATTCAGACACAGGTCCACTCGCTCATTCACTTAATCTCTCCTTTATTTTGTCTCACACTTCCTCTCCATTACTCACACACACACACACACTATTTAGAGTTTATACACACTCAATGGTCACGTCTTAAAGGACACGTGATTTGGTTTGGAATTAAAGTTTGAAATAGCGTCACAAAAAGCAAAAGAAAGACACCGACAGACAGTTAGAAAGAGAGAGAGAGCGAAAGGCGAATGGAGGGAACTTTTGACAGTTCTGTGTGTTTGTTCCAGAGTTGTGAGAGAGCAGCAGATGGCTTCACTCTGTGTGAGTTTGCTGTAGAGTGTGACTTTGCCTCTGGTTGTGCCACTGATGTTGCTATCCACCAAGTCAACAGCCAACCGGTGAAGTCAGTCTGTTCAGTCAACAGAGAGACACCGCTTTAGTGAAGACACAAACATAAATAAACACATCAGTGCACAGTTTCAAAAGAGACAAAATGATGCAATAGCTCAGTCATAGCGCACAAACGATTTTCCTCAGTCCTCTCTTAAATCATCTTAAAATCTGTTCTTGCATCCATGCCTAACATGCAGAAACAGCAGGTACTCAATTCTTTGGTAGATTTTAGTGAAAGTTATGAACACTGTGGTCCTGTGACACTTATTGGCTCAACCAATGGTATAAATTTAAACGGTTTGATTGACCAATAGCAAGTGTTTTTGAAAACCATCATGTGAGTGATTCAAACTTTCTAGCAATGTTTTCCTAGTAACAGTTCATTTCTTATAAAAAAGATGAAAAGTATTATTTTACTGTAGATAAACTTCCAAAGCACAGTGGTAATATATTCAGAGACACAAAGTTGTGTGTTCTAATCCCAGAACATGCAACACATACTGATAAACCGCACACCATAAATACAGCATGAGATGCACTTATCTTAAGCCTCTACCAAATGAACAAAAAAAACTTATAGATTCACTTGAGATATATGCCTGAATAAAGGCCTCTCAACAACAAAAGAGCAACATCACAAACACAAACTCAGGTGTTTTGTCAACTAGCACTGCCAGCGCAACTCAACACGCTCCCTTTATCTTCACACACTCCTTCACGAGACGCATTTCCTCTTTAATGGAACATCTGTTTTCCATCCTTTCATCTCATGGGATTTTCATTTAGCCAAGTTAATTACCCTATCAAACCAGGTTGATTATCATATTCCTCGACTTAAAATAAATAAATTATTAATAAAAAAATTGTGCCACGGTCTTGCAGCAACGGTTCAAATCCCACACAGCCTCTACAAAGCAGCGCAGAGAACAGCTGTATGTGGACCGAGTCTCTTGGGTGGGTCCCACACTGTGTTAAATCTGAATCTGGTGCAGGTTTATTGAACAATCTCTCTGTAAACATCGCTCACAGATGCGCCTCAGGGGGATATAAGGAAACGTGCTAATGGTGATGAAAAGCAATTTATTGAATCGGGAAATAATCCTTGCGCCCTACTCTTAATCCTAACTGCTCCCCGCGCATAATTAGACATAAGACATTTTTCTTTTCCATCAACCTCCGTTGACCTTCATCACCAGACATAATTGAAACATCTTGTTATTCTTATTTTAACACTTTGATTAAAGCAATTAGGTTTTAGAGGCATTCGGTTCTCGTCAAAACTGACAGATTTTTCTAATTTGGTGTTCTGTCCTTGTTGTCAACATTAAACATGCCAAATTTACACGCCATATTTCACACCGTATTTTTACTGACGGAGTTCTGAGGAAGTCTCTGTACACCTCGTGAAACCTTTTACACACACACACACAAAAGTGGACCGCCAGAAAGCTTTATACAGTTACAGAAGGATCATTACTTTAAATAGGTACCCTGTACTTGAAATGCCCTTTCACACATTGTCATTATTGTATTAATCTATTCTAAAGATAATCTGTTAAATGAATTATACATAGCGTATTTATGCCGAGCAGCAAGGCACAGGAGAGCAGATGGCTCAGGGTGGAGCACTAACTGCTGTAAATTGTCAAGACGAAAATGGATGCTCTAAATATGGTCATCATTCTGCTTGTAGGTGGAGATGATGGTAGCAATGAATGGAGAACCAAAACAACTGAAGATACCACAAAAGCATCGTAGAAACTTGGAATATGTTCATTATAAACAGAATTATGGTTGGAGAAGCCATCCAATGAAATGGGACGGACAGGGAGTCAATTGGCTAGATGTGGTATATGCATCTCAACATACAAAGAGCCAGGGATATCTGTTGCACTTCTTATTGTAGCAAATATTTCTCAGTATAGGCATATAATATTTCTGTATAGGCATATACTCACATGTCCAATGATATGTTTAAATAGCAATGCAATTTTATAGCCATTGAAGCTCATTTAAATGGTAAAAAAGATTTTTTTTACAGCAAAAATGTAAAAAGAAAAAGTAAACTATTAAGAAAACTATTGTTTTCTGCGTAAATATTTATTTATAGCATTTAAGATGTATAATTTGTGTAACCTGCCCCAATGAAAGTTTGACAACTTGCCCTGAGCCTGAAATTTATGAAAGAGAAAAGCATTTTCAATATTTTAGATCTGGTCTTAATGTATATGAGAGAGGTTGAGTTTAATTGTGCAATAATACAATGAACAAACACATTAAACTGACACATTTTTAATTTCTGTTACAATCCTTTTCAAAAACACAGAGCGCTCTGTGTGACAACAAGCCTCAGTCTCTAAGTTATGGCACTTTGCTATTTTCTTAAAAATGAAAAAAGGACCATAAAAGACCAATACTGAAAGCAGGATAGGGACATGTTACTAGCCAGATTTACACTAGCATTAATACCACAGTTTGCGCTAACCACCAGGCTGCTGCATTTCACGTTGAGCTCTTTTTAGTGAACTTTTTTTATTGAGGTGAAATAAAGGTTAGCTTATCTCCAAATTAATCAAGTTACTCCTGAACGCACGGCTGCACGCGTCAGACCTCCTTAATTCCAACCACATCTGTGTTGACTGAGAACATTTAGATAACGAAATATGCCACAGGTGCAGCAAATCAAACCAAAAATCTAAAGTGTTTTTCGAAAATCAGAAAAGTTCACTTGGGACGTGTTTCTGAGATTTCCGCAGTCTAGTCAAACAACAGAGCCAGACAACTGTTGGGAGTTATTGTAATGTAGCAGAAGACAGCCTGAGAAAGTTTCTCCGGGCAACAGAGAGGCCGCTGTCTGGCTGCGTGGTTACATGGCAGGGTAAGCGACTCCACGCGCCTCCGCTACTGTTAAAACCTTCGCAAGTGTCCCACGTGCACACGCTAATCGCACTGAGTGCTCCCCCGCGTCTCATTTTATTACCTTGTTGACACCAGCTGCTAGTTTTTAAGCACTTTTAAATGCGAGTGCGAGTGGTGGGTGAAATCAGAGAATTAATACCGGTATTCGCCACGCTTTTCTTTTTGGCAGCGACTTAAGCCCCAGACTTAACAACAAGCCTGTTTTTTTATGCATTCTGACAGCTGGTGGGAATAGCGCCCTTGCCAGTGGAATAAAAAAGCCAGTACATGAAAACACAGGCAGATAAGTACTGAGCACATACCACCCCTGATGACTCTAATTCTCAGCTGTGGGCCTTTGAAATTTTTGTTGCCCTGGAAGTTATTTTCTGCTGTCCTAATATTAGCATATTGATCGAATTTTATTTGTTTGTGTGTTTGTTTTTGCTGGAAATAACATTTCATTTAAATTCCCTTAATGACAAAGATGAACACTTTCTTTCCACATTAGCAGTGACTAGGGATCCAGATCAAACAACTGATAAGTATTCTACTGTGGCTCCAAATAGTTTTGCAATGTAAACACTTCAGTTTCAGACACTTGTACACACTGCTCCGAGCCGTCTGTGTGTCTTTCATAGTTGTGAGAGCATCGAAGAAATAATACTCGCATCCTGAGGCCTTAAAAAAAAAATAAATACAAGAATAAAAAAGGAATGTTAACACTCCTAATATCAAACTAAAATCACATATACAAGACAGATAGTCCACAAATTTTATACACTGTACTATAAAAATACTAAAATTAAAATTTTAAATAAAATCTTAATCGGAGATTCTAAAGTCATAGCTTTACGAGAATAAAATAAAAATATTAAATACATATATCTTTCATGGAAAAGAAATCTTTCATGGAATTAAAAAAGCGTTATAGGATTTAAGAAGGAGAATGAACAAATATGAGCAGTGCAATGAAGCCAAATGATGATAATGGCACAATGATGAAGAGTAACCTTGACCACACTATCTTAAGGCGCTGTCAGAACGGGTCGTCTTCACACAAGACGTGCCGTGATTGCACTGACAACAACAAGCTGCTAGCGGAGTGTGTGTGTGTGTGTGTGTGTGTGTGTCTGCCTTGCATTGGTGTAATGTTGTGATAAAAGGAGGACCTAAAGCCTTAGGTAAAATAAAAACAAATTCAAAATGGTGCCAGCAGCACCTGCTTGATTTACATTTTCTAATTGCAAAAGAAATAAGCCAAAAAAAATGTCATCAATACATTGACGAGAGAGAGAGAGAGAGCTACCACACAGGAAGTGACAATTAATTCACACACAGAATTAAGTATGTCAGGTACGTCTGAGGGTCTACAGCAGGTATCACAGACCATGTTCTCATATGGGCTTCTAAATAGTTTTGCCGTGGACAAGCATTTTTATAGTTAGGAACAAATAGGATTTTTTGGTTCTCCTACACACCAATGACATTATATGGAGAGTAAATAGAGATTTTTGCTGTTCAGATATTTCTCCTGCTTTTTAGCACTCAGATTTGCCTACAATCGAAATCAGAAATTTTAATGAACTTCAAGTTCTCATCAAATTCTTCCAGAATCAGATTATCTGAGCTACTGCATGCATGCCAACAGTTTCCTCATTTGTGTCCATTTTATTCCTTCTAAGGAATTTTAGAAGAAACATCTGAGACAATGTTGATCTTTTTGCTGTTTTAAATTTAATTGCTTGATCTTGGTCCGAGTTTGATTCTGCCTATTTGTATAATTTGGCTACGAGTGCGTAGTTAACATGAACACTAGTGGCATCTGCTGTCCTCTAAGTTCTGCAAAAAAGTAATTTTTACAGACATTTTTCCAATTTTGTCAGACTAAAATAATGCAGTCACTTTTAATACCCGTATTTAAAACAAGAACCACATAAACTGAGAATTGCTGGCAGACTTAATGCTTCATAACTGTGTCCCAGATCACTTGCAGAAGACTCAATTTATCAGTCAGTCATTTATCAGACACACAGCACACAGAGGCAGAAACTGGTTAGCCAGGTCGTCTTCTGACACCTGACAAAAAAAAAACAAAAAAAAAACTCAAACAACACCTGCACAAGCTCAAGTCTTGTCCTTGATTGCATTCCAGTCACCTGAGAGTAAAACTTCCCAGGACTGGCCCTCTCTCTCTCTCCCTCTCCCCCTCACTATCTCTGGTTTGCTCTCCCTACAGTTCCAACACCACAAAAAGGGGTTTGTTGTGTATGACTCAGGTTGCGCCACACAGCAGAAAAGACAAACAATGGGGCGAGCGAGCAAGAGTGAAAACAGACTGCGGGGTCACAAGTCTCAGATGTCACAGGTGTTGTTACTGCCACCACGAGTGGCACTAAAATTGGCAGGAGCTTCACTGTTGAGCTTCCTACCAATGTGCCTGTTTGGCAGACGAGGACACGGCTGTGATTAGCAGCAGCGCATTTGCGCTAACGGTGAACGACAGCGTAGGTAAAACCAAACAGAGGGGGGGGAACAGCTGCGAATGAATCCTGTAAGAGAACAACATTGTGCCAAGCTGACCGACAAGTTATCAGATGTAGCTAATGGACCATATCAACAGCATTTTGAAGTTATATTTCTGCTTTAATTTAGCAGGATAAGTACTCTGAGCCCCTCTGAAGAAAGAATACAGAGGAAATCATTCAAAGGAAATTGTTTATTAAATCAGGTACTGTAACCAGATTGCAAGACTTCTAAAATCTGAACAAATATAAATGCCATAAACCTAAAAGAGCTTCTGCCTCAGACGGTTTATTGTAATATTTTGTTGGACAATTGAAAATGTTAACCTTTACAATTTTATTGACAGATAGAAATAGAGATTGCTAAAAAAAACAAAACAGTCCCATTATTTGTAATTTAACCTCTGTAACAAGTTTGCTAAGGAAATCACTAATCTTACATTAATGTTGTGTGAGAAATGAGTTACGCTGTGACAGTGACAAATTAATAGAGTTTAACTACCTCTCATCTTTACACAGTTTTAAACACATCTACTAAGAAAAAGGCAATAAATTCTACTAAGAGAAAGGCAAGAACCTTCCTCTCATTTAACTGCTGTAATCCATCTCCATTTTTTTGTCTGTTGAATTTACACTGTAAAAGAAAAACACAGCAGTTCGAAAGTTGCTTTAGATAACAGTATTTGCTAATTAAAAGCAATCATAATGTATATGCATTTAAACAGTAACCCTAATAGGATTTACCCACACAGTCCAAATCCAGAAATGTGAAACTTAGTGAACGCTGCTGGGAAAATTCAGAGCTGCACAATAAACTATTTGTAATACAAATATACATTTGAACTTTACTTAACTGATAAGCACTTGTTAAAACATTGACTTACTGCGAATTACTGTGTTTACATATGTAACTGACATAGCTTGTGTGCAAATGAAGGGAAGCTGAAGACTGCTTAACGTCACGTTGGCGTGATGTTTCACAAACGCAACTGTTGTGATAATGAAGAGCAAACTAAACCCCCTCATCAGGTTTGGTTAAAAGAAATTGTCATGTAGGGAGCCGTCAGTGTGTCAGGCTCAGTGTAACAGACACCTGACAATAGGTGAGACATGTAACCTGTCAGATGTCTTTGTCATGGCCACCTGCTCCCTGAGGTGACAAGACCTTCAAGTTCTGCTCACACTAACAGTGCTGTAAATACAGGTTCTCTGGGTAGAGTTTCACAGGAGCAACATGCATTTCATAATAATTGTCATTGACTATTTAGCTGTTGAATACTCATATACGTTACAGTGTCCAGTGCAATGAACCAGCTGCCTTTTGCTGAAATCAATCAAAACCTCCTCACAAGGTTACAAACAGCATGAGGAATCAATACTGGCTCAACCAAAGGCTTGAGTTCTGGCTGGAACTATGGTTTTAACCAACCAATAGCAGAGGATGGTTTTAATACACTTATATTTGCAAGTCATTATATCTGTTTAGGCCGTATACTACATGCCTACTTCTTGAAGATATGCTGAGTGTCACGGCACATTTGGAAATGCATTTCTGAAGCTGTTCCGAATTATTATACATCATGGATAAGGGACTGCACAAAAAAAACCACAACACATATTTGCCTGGATTTATGAGGTTGTCGGAATGATAAATCTGGTTATATATGACAACTAACACACAAAAAGTGGAAATCTCACGATATTGTCCCAACGTTGCAAACTTATCAAGCATAAATCAAATATAAAGTGAGAGCGTCTGTCTTCGGTTTAGTGGTCTTTGTTTGTTGCCTGTGATCCTGATCATCTCAGAGCAGGTTTTCATCTGCCTGCGGTGGTTGCTGCTGTTCTCAGAGCAGCCAGGAGCTAAATGAGCAGCGCAGCAGCACCTGAGGCCTGGGGGCTGTGAGTCTGGAGTCTGCTGCTTCCTTCCTGCCAGTAGGACAGGAATGAGCTCATCACTGCTCTCCCCTGCTGTTAGCAGCCTGGAGAGCCCATCCACTCACTCAGAGTCATGAGGCTCAGCCATATTGGACACAAATAAGCAAGCATGTACGCTTACGACTGCCTCATACATGGTGGAGGACCTTCTTTTAAAGGCAGTTTACCCACAATTCTGTCATTGTTTACTCTTCGTCATGTCAATCCAAACCCTTCTTCTGTGGAACGCAAATGACATCTAAAATGCAAATGAGCCAAAATTTACAGTCTATAGCAACTTAAATGTCTTAAATTTAACTTAAATTTCCTGAATAAAATCTTTTAGGAACGGTCATATGGGCCATTTTAACTTCACAACTCATAGTTTTGAAATTTCCCAACCCCTTTTATTTTCATTAGACAAAAATGGGCCAATGTTTTCTTGGGCCAATGTCTTTGTGTTCCACAGAAGAAAATAAATAATGCGAGCTTTGGCGTGTGGATGAGTAAATAAAAGAAGTTTCATTTGTGGATAAACAACACCTTTAAATGAGAGAATATTACGTCACACTGCGATTCCTGTGAGCTTAAACTGATTGTGCCAATGATCTGATCTTTGTAATCAGTAACTAGAATAGCTCATGTCATGTTATGCCAGTAATGCCTAACCATAACAGACTATTCATTAACCAGTTAGCCAGTACAAAATTAGTAAGTAATTCTAATGTGAAGGAAGCTCTTAAGTTTAAGAGCTTCCTTCACATTAGATAGTTAGATAGTGATTTAAATCAATTACCAATCTTCATAATCAGTATATGTACCAGATTACCTCCCAGTTACTGTAATAACAGGTAAAGATCCTAACAAGTAATTTGTTTAATGACTGCAAAACCATTTTGTCTTTCACTGTCTGTTGAGCTACTTTAGAACTGGGTTACCGGGCAAAACTTTCAGTACCCTTATCACCTTGAAACAAGAACAATCTGGGAGACTCTAAGCTCCCATAACATATTTTCATTTGTGTTGGTCTTCTGCTGGGACACCAGGGTTATTAATTTCATTTGGGCATCATTAAACCACATTCTGCAGTCAGGCTCTTGCGTCTTTAATCATCATTTCTCCCCGTTGCCAACGTGGCCTCCAGTGGCTTGGAGTGGAGGGTCACAATGGGTTCCTCCATCATAACCGCAAAATGGATGACAAAAAAAAACATTCATCTCAATCACTCACTGCTGGATCCGAGTCATCCAAATCTCTGCTGTAATTCATCAGAGCCGGAAAGCAAATTGCTGTCTTACTGATACATCAAGGGATAATAAGAAAACAAATAGGCACATAAAAGATTGCGAAAACACTTCTTAGATGAAAGCGAACAATTTGTGTTAGTGAATGCAGAGACGGAAATACGGTTGAGTTGAGGGGGATTCTGCACAAAGGCATTATAGTTTATGAGAAACAACTCCAAGGCCATTATGCAATATAAACTTCAATTTGTGATATGAAAAGATCGGCATGATCATTCCTGCCATGAATAGTTTTCATTTGATGAAAACTCAAGACGGAAAGGTCACCTATAAGGTCAATACATAGAAAATAAAAAGCAGACATTTGAATTAACGTTTCAAACTCAAGGTTTGCCAGGGCAACTTTCAGCAAAATAGCTAAAGGTCAATAAAACTGTCAAAGCGATGGCTGGAGACCAATAAACAAAACATGTTTACTTATTTATCCACTCACTGTATGTCTGTCAAATATATGACTGACAGAACACAAGAGAGTGATCAATATGTGGCAATAACACATACTATTGCATGCTTAGCTTGAATACTTTTTATAGCTATTACAATCCTACAGTTACTTAAACTAAACTGTGATCATGCAATTTAGAAACTGCTTTCACAAAACTAAACAAACAACAACCAAACAAACAGAACAAAATACTAAAAGGTTCTGACACTGTTCAAATAAGAGCACAAATGTATTCATTATAGTTTAATAGTTGCAACCATCAACTTAAGCAGCTGGTGAAAATTGGAGAATATAGTGGCATGATAACCAAACTAAACCTTAACTCGTCACCTTTAGTATCCCCCCCAACCCCTTCAGATCCAGAGCTCGCGTATAAACCCGAAGCACTGCTGTACTTTAGACAGCTATACAATAATTGCATTCATTGATTTAAATAGAGTTTAACTTAGCGGAATGAAGGCGGGTGGGTCTCACTACAGGAGAGCACAATAACCTCGCTGAAGCGCAGCCAGCAGCTCTTAGCGCTGTGACAGAGCAGATGCCTGCAGTAATGACGGCGGGGATTATCCAATAATTGCGGATGCGTAAATCATTTCTGTTGGGCGTCTATGATCACGAGCGCAGGAGAACGGAGACACCGTTATGTTCTCACATACGTTACTTAAAACAATAAAAGCATTTCAGTGCGTCTCTGTAACGGAGAGAACCGCTTTAAACCCGTGCGCGCATCTCAAACGGCGCTTTTTCCGCTGCGCTCATGACATTATTGCGCAGAGCGGGATATGGTTAAAACAGTCTTTGAAAGGCAAGACGATGCCCGAGGGGAAGGATGTTATCTTTGTATCCCCCAGTCTTGGTGGCACGTTTGTTTCAGTAATAGATCAGCCACAATGGAGACAATGACGGTCTCTTATTCACCTTGCTTTATTTAGCTTTCTCATCCTAGGCAACATGTTAACACTGTTCTCTCGCTTTTTCCCCACCAGGAACGCGCATTGTCTTCTTCTCATTACTCTCTCAGCCTATCATTGTTTAATACATTTCATTCAGTTAAGCATGAATTATTGTTAATTGAACTGAAAAGTAATTTTCCTAATTGAAATGATGCAGGGAGTGTTGGCATATTAACAAGGTTAAAGCATCATGCTTGCTATGTGATTTGCAATGTCATTTAATGTCGACTGTTTTTATTCAGTTAAATGCAATTATTTACTTCACCTTGTATCAGATTTTTACAGGTAAACTCCTAGCATGTCATGACACAAAACCAATGCCAGTTCATCTGCGCTCTAAACTAAAGGAGCTTTAAGTTTCTCATATAACTGCTGATTTAAATGCAACTGTTGATTTAAATCCACTATTAGTGGATCAAGTGCCATAAGAAATACATTTTTGACATGACTGTATGTTTCTCAGTGCAGTTAACTCATTACCCTACTACAACGTTACTAAAGGCAATGTGATGAACACAGGTCAATGGGATGCTCAAAGTTCAAACAATTTCTGCTGAACATTTGAAGCCCAGTTTGCATAACACATCATTATGGGGCTGGTGTCTACCTATCTATCCACCACATAAAATAACCCTTCCATATGCTATCTGTGACTCTCTCTTGGCTCTCAAAGGAGAGCCATGATACTATGTGGATAGGTTTGTTATACCCTAGCACAAGCCATGTGAAAAGCCTTTAGGATGTCTCTCTGGAATCAATCAAGTAGGCCAAAGAAACTGGGATTTAGAAAGAGTTTGTGTCCACAAATATTAGTGGTCACACAAAACCAAAATTTGTTTTTCTTTCCATCTTCCAATATCAGCTGCTGCCAAGAAAGGTCAGTAGGGCATAAACTTCAAGACACTTATGCTGCTCTCATTAAACACACATGTCCAAGCTTAAGAGAGAAGCTAGCGACAACACCGCTAATAAAGTTACAATCATCGCTTAACAAGCACCATCATTGCCTTGATTATCTGACAGCTCACTTAGATATGATGATGGGAAGTGTGTTTATTTAATTTTTCCATCAGATCAGTCATGTTTACAATGACGTATTAAAAGAAAGAGCAATCATTTCCAGCTGTTGGAACGGGACTAAATGCTGATTGTTCCCAGATTTATATAGAAAAGGCCAAAAACAGTAATATCTGTGTTTAAAATACTGCAGATAACTGAAGCCCACAGCGTGTGAAAGAATGTTAGGATAAAGTTACACTGAATGAAGTATCGCTGGTATGTAACCGATGCTGGTGACCAATGTTCTTCAAAGGAACAATCATTCTGACAGCTGGACGGTAGGCAGGAACATTACTGCTCTGTGTCCTGCTACCTCCCGTGACCATGGCAGACATTAGACTTGTGCTCTGAATGATTTAGGTGACTTTAATAATTCAGCGTTTCCCTGAGCTAATTAGATAAGTGCCAGAGGTTTAAGGTCTTGCCGATGCCACAGGGGACATGTGGAGGAATGAGCCGTGTGAAATATAACCTCTCCACTGTGGATGCTTTACAATAACTTTTCATTGTATATTTATGCATTTCATTCAGTTCTTCAAATGGCCGGGGTCAGATAATAACTACCTGTAAAGTATTTATACTCACAATCTAATGTAAATAAATACTGCATGTAGGTCTAAACGCAACCTATTGGTTCACAATCTATTGGTTCCAATTTGTAATTGGTTTGTTTTAGTGGGATAATATAGGATTGTTCCTATGTTTAATTAGGAATTAACTGAATTGTACTAAAATACCTAATCTAAGACAGGTTGGTTTATAAAAAAAAAAAGGATTGGTGACATCATACCGTAATAGAAATATTTTTTGATACAACTTGATAAAGAATTAAAGACAAAAAATTCTCCAACAAAAGCAGGAATGTATTAACTTAAGAAAGTAAACAGTCAATTTTGATTTCACATTGACTTCAAATATTTATTTCAGAGGTTTATATTTTTTGATAGACCCTAGAGGGCATGTTGGACATTTTAGGATCATTTACTTAAAAAGGAAATAAGAGCAAACATCTTTTCTGGCTCACCCTTCATATTTGTATGAAGAAAGCCAGGGCCTTTCAAAAACCTCACTGGCTTCTACCAGAGGAAGTGTATCGAGCTGACCTAAGGTCAGGTCTCCAGACAGCGCTCCTCACTGCTCCTCTGAAAAGTGGTTCACCTCCTGCCACCTCCACAGTGAGGAGAACCGCTGGAGGAACACAAAGAAACTACAGATATAGCCCTTATCTAGTTGAATGAGGCCGCTAACATAAACAGAAAGTGTCTTTTGTCACAGTACGGCCTGTGAAAACACAGACCTTAAGCCTCCTAACCGAAAAGAGAAGCTCAGAAGTAAATTTTTATCTAGGGAAGCAGAGACACTTAGTGAAGAAACATTTTTATCATCACAGAGAGCAAGAACTACGTTGCATAAACACATCCTCTTTCTTAAAAACACGTCTTTATCAGCAAGGCTCTAACATGTGCCTGAATAAAGCTGATAAATCACATATAAAGAACTTGTCACAATTCCACTAATATGAGACCTGAATCATACTGCCGATATCCTTAAGCAGGCATAGCCGTTATTTTCTATAGGTTAAAGTTTACTATTATTTGTTTTGTTTGCCCCTGATTCCATTTATCTTCAAATGGCTTCAAATTCAAGCATTAATGTTTCATTGTGTCTGTTGGCAAGCCTAAGGGTTTGTGTGATCACCAACTTTGACAAGGCGAAATCTGTCTGACATTACAAACAGGAATCCTACAAAATACTTTCCTGGGCACAAGTCAAATAAGGTACAAAAAAAAAGTAATAAAATGGCAACTATTGCTACTGAATGCTGAACAGCCACAACCAAAATTGTTTTGGTATGTAGTCTTTACACTGCCTAGATCACTGAAGTCAATCTGCTTTCAAAATGAGTTTACATTGACACCTAATGAAGCCACATAGAATCACTGCACTATTTGTGTGTGAAGCATGTTTCAATACAGAGCAAAAGCCTTGAAGTTTGACTCTGATCCCGTGAGAATGTTATGATTGAGCTCATGAGAAAGACTTCTGTAAATGATCCAATCGCAGAAAATTCACAAACTGACAGCGATGCATAAACCCAAACAAAGACAGAATGACAAATGACCTAATCTATAAACAGAATGCAAGTTTTTTTCAGGCACATGTACCAAAGTCAACTGTCCTCTGTTTTCTCAACAGAAATGTTAAATCATGCTCCGAAACGTCACCAGTGAGAGAGATGCAGTGCTGTTTTTACTCATCAGTTCATTCCTTCATGAAACATCAAAATGTCAGAAGATGACAAGACTAACACTGACAGCAAGATAAGAGTAATAAATTCCAACCACTGGCCTTTCACCCATGTCCCAAAACATCATTATGTTCTTAAAGGAAAAAAACCCTACAGTATCTATCCCAGAAGAACTCTTTTATCATTCCAAAGCTGTGGAATACAAATACTGTTGTTTTTCCACACAGCTTTCTCAATACAGTGAAATCATACCGTTACCACTAACAAGAAAAAAAAAACCATTTCACTTAAAGATATTTAAGATTTTTTTCCACAACACAATAAGCTCATGTTTACTCATGGTTTCAGTTTAATCTGTTTATCAGAGTTCTCAAACTTTAAGACTGTGAGGTTGTTTCTTATTGTCTCATGTCTCAGAAAAGTTTATTAAAGTACATTAAACACTTATATAATTGGCATGAGGAAAATTGGAAAATGACCAAAAACTGAAATTTATACACCAGTTAAAACAATTACACTCCAAAACTTTCTGATATTAACCTTCTCATTCTAGAAGACATCTTCTCAAACTGTGAAGGTGCTCTTCATCTCTCATTTCAGTGGGCGAGAGAACGTCTTAAGATTCATCACAGGTATCACACGAAGGTTCCTGCAGCAATTCTGCACACGATGGAACACCAGCCACCCTCCCACATACATCAACTCTGTTATACAATCACAACTACAGAGCCATTCCAAAAGAGAACATGCTATCAAATGACCTGCCTCAGCAAAGCCAAGATGTTTGAAGTTCATCATATACAAACTAATAAATGGAAAACTTAAATTAACATGAAATGAAAACTGCAGACTGTGCACACTGAATACTAGAGAAAACAAAAGCCATCCCCAGCTCTATATAATGTTCCATAGAAAGCCCATTGTCATAAATATACAAATCACAAGTAGTCAGGTTATACACCTGATACTCAAAATGTGTGTTAGTTTGGGTAACTGAAGTTTGGGTTCAATTTTATACTAGACATAAGGAATTCAGTAATTCAGTAAAGTTATCTTTCTTTAAAGTCACCAGCTACTAGCAAAGGTTTACTATTCCTGTTTTAAGTCAAAGGTGAATAATTAAAGCTAATTATCATTTACCCTACAAATGTACTGTATTCATCAAATGTACCAACAAGAATCACACAAGAATTCACACAACACTCTTCAAACACAGACTAGTTCAACGTAAAGCATGCTGGGAAAAAACTCACCCCCCCAACATAGATGGTGCCCCCAACTCCACTACTCATCATTCCCAAACAAATTTCTACAAGTGCGCAAAAAACAACATCAACCATCTGTTTTATTTCTATTCAAATGCCGTATCTCGAAATGGCGGAGTGATCAGTGTTATGTTAGAGCAAACATAGCAATTAAGCTAATTAAGTTCCCGCAGATACCCTTTGATTTATGGCAGTTGGAGGAAGACGATTTCAGGAAACAGTGATTCTCTCCCTCCGTTGAACCGCGGTGATGATGGGCCTTTAACAACAGCGGGAGTAAACGGCTCCTCTGGCGTCTGTCACTAACCCAGGGCAGGGTGGGATGAAGAGTCATAATGACAGGGCCGGAGCAACATGTCAACACACTGACCCCAGCTGTCAATCACTGTATGACACTCAAGTGCTGTTGTGCAGTGATGTGCACTAAAGCCGAAACAAAATAAAGGGCCGAGGTGGGGTGACAAAGATCAGAGAATTGAGAAAATCAGAGGAAACTAAAATGGAACAATAAAATTCTAACTTTTAATAGAGGCATATAACTAAATTGCATTTTTTAAAACAATCAGCAAAATGATTGAATTATGGAAAGTTATGCTACATCAGATAAAGGCTAATGCTTATGCCATTTTAAATATGAAGTACCATTTATGCAAGCATTTCTAATTGCAAGTTTTCCTGATCCTTTTGTGTGCAAACCACACCAAAGATAACCAACATACATCTGTAAGCACATTTTACAGAACACACCATGACAAACAAACTATTATAGAGGCTGTGAATAAAGCTGAAATCAGATACTACAGATATATTCACATTATAAAAAAAACAGCAATCAAATATAGCAGCATGAAAATATCTATTTTTCCCCCCTTTGGCATAGTAGAAACAAAAAACAAATCCATTGTCTTACCTAGTACAAACGAATCCAACACTGCAACCCACTATGACTATCGGTGTCTCTGGCCAAATACCTCCTTCATCAGTCACTGCAGGTATTTCTACTGACTTAGTCAGTCCTTTCACTGCAGGTTTAGCAATAATTCAGAAAATGGACACCTTTTATGTCTAATTTCAATTTAGATTTTCAATTTGTACCTGGAATATACTTGTTGTAATACACAATGTAAAACAAGCTGTATAATAATTTTGAAATAAACACTCATGCAAGCAATACAGAGTCAGTTTTTTCAATCCATTTATTAGCATAGCCACACCACACATAGAACTACAACACCCATCATACCCACAATCTAGAACTACAATACCCATCATGCATCCTACAACAATTCCCACAGTGCTCTGTTTACCCCTTAGCTTCTCTTTATATGAGGGAAGAGGTTGAAAGTATACAAAGTAACTTGTTTATTAGGAGACATGTAGTTTATAAATAAACATGTTATGCAATACTAAACATTTAAGTATATTAAACATTATTGAACATGCAATCTTTAAGTGTGCAATGTATATGTATATTAGTTTAACAATATTCCAGCATCAACCTTAATTGTATAAAGGCTGAAAAACTGAGTCTTGTTGAGTATTTTTTAATATTGTATTCAGCTTGTTGTGCATTTCAAATGTGTCACGCAGAAGGTTTCATAAAAGTTAACACATCACCAGCTAAAAGTGAAGGTGACAATTGCCCTGGCAGTACACAGAAAGATAAGCATTTTTAAACAGTAACTATTCTTTTACATGCCTGAAATACCTGCAATACTTTTGCTGTTCTGCTCTGTGCAAGTGATGGTGACCATGACTTTAGGTCAAATTGAATTATTGCAAGAAATAAACTCAATTTTTGTGTTCTCACAGCAGAGGCACTTGGTGCATATTTTCCTGCGGCTGTCCCCTCTTCTAATAATTTTTCCAATATTGAAGCACATCCTTGCCTCTTTTTTCAGCTGTATATGCAGCTGGGGATGCCTTCAGATGCAAAGCAACCCATCTGCAGCACACAGAAGCCCTTCTTATCTGAAACACAGATCTCATCTGCTAATAATGGAAAGTGGTACTGTAGTGATGTTGTATCATGCTATCAGGGTGATTTTATGTTACTAGTGGTTTTCCTCAGGAATGACCTGAGGAACTTGAGGATGTCACTCCTGAGAAGATAGATCAGTGGGTGGACGGCCCAGCAGCCAGGCCACAGCCGTGTCCTGTGAGACCCCCATCTAGCCACACCCTCATCCAGGAACACACAGATGTGGGTCATCAGACATCTGTTTCTCCATTGCTGCCCATATTCATTTTAATAACCACTCCCTTAATCACACGGATTATTTGAATATTAGTGAGCACACTCAAAGTTGTGGGCCAGAGGCTGGTGAAAACATAATGCAGGGCACCATATGGTCAAAAAGGTCAGGCCTTCCTCCAGCTGTACAAAGACAAAAGCTGTAAAACCCAGCTTACATGTTAAGTAGAATTCCTCTGTAAAGAATATGTAGAAAAAGAGCAGGGATTAAGGTTTATTCGAGCAATAAGGTATGAGAGACTGTGCACTGTTATGAATACAAACACAGCTAACATGAAGCAGTCTCCCAACCCCTTCAGCTGTGATACTCATAATATATTTATATAGCACAGCATTATAAACAAGAGTTTAAAATTCTAGAAATTTCTTTGATGTTGTCTGCAAAATTTGAGGCAAAATCGTCATGAGAAGAACTGTAATCACATTAAAAATTTGACTCATTTAGCATGTCTGAATTTGCTTATCTAATGAGATGCAGAAACGAGGCTTTTTCTAATAATCTGCCTCCAATGCACACATCAATTATAAGCACTAATTTAAAACATGTAAAATTATGCCTCTTCTGATTATTCTGGGTTTCAGAAGCAAATAATCCTTCCCTTCGCTGTCGTACACACTCCCACACACCCCCTCCATGCTTTTTTATTTCCCTTTTTTTATCCTAAGAGATCTATTTGTGGAAGTCGTGGCCTGCCGGTGTTTATGGTTCTCAGCGGACCCTCAGTACTGTTACGACTGATGTTCTCTGCCTGCCACTGCAGCAGCTGTCTCCCCGCAATAAACACACCACACACCTCCACCCAGAACACAACTAGAGTACTGTTAAAATGCCACTTGTTTGTTTTTGTATTTCATTTATTTTGTTTATAGCTTTAGAATTATTAGTTTTAATTTTGTACTTCATCCTTGACTGCATTCTCCCTGACAATGACACGTTATTAAAAAGTGCAACAAGCATTCTGATTGGTTGTTATGCATGTCAATCAGGCATCTGTTGTTGTTTCATTGTCTGATTGGATGATTTATTTTGACACAATATACTGGTAAAGTCCGGCTTTGAAATCAGACAATTTAGGCAATCCATCATTAATTAAAAACACAAAAACTACATTTTCTCTTTTACTTAAATGCTTTTACTGAAATTTTGCATATTCATAAACGTTCAGCAGGCCTCAGAACTAGCACCACCATTTTATTCCAGAGGACCAAAGAAAACAGTGTGTGTTCTACAGCAAACTCTTAGTAGAGTGTTAGAGGTACCTCTTTTTTTTCTTAGCGAACACATGCATAAACACACACACTGCAGTTGGCCAGTAGCAGCTTGTGAGCACATGGACTGATCAGCCACAGGCTGGGAAGTTAATGACATTTGTGAGAGCTTTTGACTGAACCCACATGAAGTGAGCAGTCTGGCAGGGACCTTAAGGCCACACACACGTGTACACACACACACACACACAAACTGTACAATCCACGAGCACGTGCATACAAGAGATGTAAGTTTTTACTCTAGTAATATCTGTCTGCTTTGAATTACATAAGTTTCCTCATTAAATAATGCTATGAATGATGAAATCTGAAATTTGTGTTATTGTAATATTTGGATAGAATTTGTAAGTAGGTTAAGACATTAGCTTGAAATGCATCAGGTTTTACTGTAGTAAAGTCAATTGTTAAATATCGTAACAGATACGTTGAATTTTCATAATGTATATTTGTTTTCTTGCATCTCGAACACTGTGTTGTAATCAGATGTCAGCCATTTTTAACATTAGGTAAGCAAACCGCTCTGTGATGTGGCATAATAATGGCCAATCAGAACATTTACTTGTCTTTGCTTCTCCTTTTGCACCTGTGTGGGATACAGGGTAACACACAATCAAGCTACACATACAAATTAGCCTATATGTACTTTTGTACGTACTATATTACCTAACATGCTAATCAAAGTACTGCTACAAATGATCAGGCTTGCATAAGTAATAATTTTAAACCATTGACACACATACACTCCCCAAATGCTACAGACACAACAGTGTAAGTGTTAGTATAAGACAGTCTGCTCAGCCCAGCAGCTGATGGATGGACTGCAGCAGGTTCGAGAGGCAGAGGGTCTATTACGCAACATGTGAGATCCTGCTAATCTGCTTTGGCCGCCTGCTCCTCCTGGGCATCTCTATCATCCACACACACACATTCACTCCTATACACAAAAACACAGGTGTCACTAATGGGTTTAAAGCATTCTTTAAGGAGACCAATAGTCTGGCCTCATGCACATACATGTGACCATCATTTATATAGGTGAATGTCACACAAACAGATCACATTTAAATGCAAAGAAATTAAAAGAAAATACATTTTATTTAGCAGAAAATAAAGCATTATTAGTGCAATTTAACACAAATGACAAATGTACCCCCCAGTTTTCACAACTGTAACATATCCAAACATTGTGTGTCATTTTAATTTTTCAATCATTCTTACTATATTACTGTAAGTTAAGTACTACAGTTCAGTAATTATTTAAATCAACATGTGCATGAAAATAATGTCACAATTTTAATTTTGAGGTTTTATAAAAATAACTAATGCACAATACTTGTTTGTATTGGCTTTTGGTTTCAATGTTTTGACACAGGTTTGCTAACTTGGGTTGTGGTTTTGACCGAGTCTGAGTGCTGTTATGAGATAAAACATGCTTCTGTCCTGCAACAGGAAAAGATCTAGCGTGACAAAGTGGTTATCAATGCAACCTATAAATGATACAGGTTAAACCCTTGCACAGCATATCATGTCCTGACCCGGTTTAAACTGGATGGGTTGACCTATAGCCTAACTGCTTATCACGCTAATTGCGTTTCACCCTAAATGACTTAAAAAGCCTCATATTCAGTGTTTACACATGAATCATGCTTCATTTATTCCTCGTGTCTTTGTGGGTCTCGCTAATTCCACGTGTTTGAGTTTACAAATCTCTGCTTTGATCTGGTAGAGTTCATTAGCTTAGACAAACAGGGTCACCTGTATCTCGGCGGCTAAGCTTGATCGTGATCGCATTACTCAGCAGGCATCTGACAACACCGCTCTCTCTCTCTCTTTCTCTCTATCTATCTCCCTCCGCCTTCTAAAAACTAGCTGCGTCTCTTCAGAAGAAACAGGCTGCTCACCTCTTTAATTCTTACTGTCACATGGGTAAGGCACAGAGTGGCTTCACCATGCCATTGATCTAAAGGGGTGTGTCTACAGATAAGACACACACACATAAGTACACAAATACTGCCAGCAGCCAGACAAGACAGTCGTCCTGAGAAGACTAGTCACTAAACCACATCATTCTCAAGCTGTGCAGGATTTGAGCGGTTAGCGAGAGATCAAACACGCTACAGCTCATTTGGAAGCCGCCCTGCATGCTCATGCAGTTGTTTCTTCCATGAGACAGACTTCGTTCCGGGTTGAATGTTTCTCTTTTCCGCTTCTGGAATAACAACATGGAAAACATTAATTAATGCAGTGATAAAAGACATTATAGAAACAGGCTGGAAAAAAGCAAGACAGATGTAAGGAAAGATAGACAGCGCAAGGCGCACAGCGGGAGCTATTTGTGGCTTATCACATATTGTCATGACAATGTTAAATGTATGCAAATGAAACCTATGAGGCGTGTTTGTTACCCTTAAGAAAAGAAACAACTCTTTTACATTTACTGAACACTAGCAGGTGTGTTGTGGGGGTTGCCAGGGCGTTGCTATGTGATAGCAAATGTGCTGTAATGACCTTGCTAGGCGGCTGCTAGTTTCTAGTAGTGGTTTATTTATAATATATATTTATATGTAGTATTGTTTTCTGGACAAAATCATATATCCAAATACTTAAATACAAAATCATATATCCAGATGTTTAAATACTGCACCTTTTCCTTGATAAAACCACACAATTTGAAGAAGTATTTCTGTCTACAGTACAGTGTGAACCAACAGAACACCAATGTTTAATATTTATGATTTTTCTGTAACACAACATAAAAGCAGAATTAGCAGTTATGCTTCTCTTGGCAAGTAACACTAATAAGACATAGAGATAAAAATAAGGGTATGCAAGTCTGACAATAAGGATGGACAAATTTCCCATGAGGCCTCACTGCCTCCATTCATCTTCCCTTGAGTGAATATCTTATTCTCAAGAGGACGTCAAAGAAACTCGATACTACATCATGTGTCCAACTCATTCTCTTAACTTGAAATGAAAACACACATCCATGCCAATCTACATTGCAATGTTTATGATCCATACACAAACAGCGTTGCTGTTTTTAAACTTTGATGGGAGCCAAA
This sequence comes from Yasuhikotakia modesta, assembly GCA_036877545.1. Lineage (NCBI taxonomy): Eukaryota > Metazoa > Chordata > Actinopteri > Cypriniformes > Botiidae > Yasuhikotakia > Yasuhikotakia modesta. The sequence goes on from JBAJNP010001144.1 coordinate 51,791, forward strand.
GTCTGTACTAACAAAAAATACCTAAAGTTACAATTACAGTGTTTTTTTAATGTACTATGCTAGTGCCCTGATAAAACATATAGCTTGAGGGCACTGTAAAGTCACTTTGCATAGCTGTGTCTGCCAAATGCATAAATGTAAATAAAAAACAAGTGTGATGCAAACTGCTAATGATTTCTAGCGAAGTGTCCCTTCTTTGACCCTGTTCCACCCCTGTCCTCTCAGATGAGCAGCCCCAATGCGCACACTAATTAACACTCATTAGTTCATCATTGTCTGATCCTCTCCAACAAGCCCACAGATGTAACCAGGAAGCTACTACGCTCTATCGGAGGTAGATTTCTGTCTAGTGAGCAGCCGTGCAGCTCAGCGAGGAAATGATGACAAACTGCAGCCAGCCACATGCTGAGAGGTTGGACGACTGCGAGTGATTGAGTGATCATGGTAATGAAGAGATATACAGAGCACCAATGGGGTGGCGGCAACACATCCGTGCTTATGGAGAATGCTTGGCATTGGCACACATGTATCGACTCCCATGATGTACCACACGAGTCATACACATAAAAAACAGAAACGCAGTGCAATGCTTGCAGAGAGATGGATTTCTGTGCATCCCACCTTTTTACCACTTACAGTCATTTCAGTCCAATGATCTGCAGTGGAATCATAAAGAAACATCTGCGTTCAGGCAGAGAGAGAGAGAGAGAGAGAGAGAGAAAGATAGAAAGATAAAGGGAGAGAGAGAGAGAGAGAGAAGCAGATGACACTAGCTCAGCAGACACGATGAAAACAGCAGATTAGTGGGCAGAAGTTGACACACTCATCTCCCACAGGAAGATCTGGACACCATACGCCTGTTTCACCATTATCCTAAACACTCCCAACACATCGTCCTACATTAACAGTTTATGTGCACCCAATGGAAAGTTAAATTACGTTTTCATATGTCACTCATGTTTCATTAAGGTTGCAAATGTCTGTAATATTTCTCCTAAAAGTTACTTGGGCTAAATATATATTTTTTTAAATCAGAAAACGTTCTGTGTACATTGAAGGCAGAGGTATAAAAATGTGTTTTTTAAATAAAAAACTTACTTAAAATAAGACAAAAAACAGCTAAAAAATAAGTTAAAACAACTAAAACTTAAGATATTTCTTAGGGTTTAGTTATTTTATTATGAATATACATCTTTCTAACTACACCTTTTCCAAGCACTACAATTATTGTGTAGAACCAAAATGATTGTAAATAGCTTAGCTCAGATCAGTTGGTCTTTGTAAAAAGCTTAAGAGATATGAGAACCTTTGATTTTGATTATAGATTTCACTGTCTTGGAAAATTTAAACACGGCTGTCGTTGAAATGCTTTCCGAACATGTAGCAGAACTGTGTGAGGCTGCTGGTGTCTCTAGAGTAAGATCAAAACACATCTTACTGGTTAAGATAGTTAGGAAGCCTGGTGGCAACATCCAAAACGCAACATATGTTGGTTTCCTCAGCAGGTTCATTATTGTGTTTGTGTGTGAGTCCTGTCCTTCTAAACTGCAGCAGACATTGCTGTGCTGGTATTAGGATCTCTGAGGCCCTTCCACGCTCAGATCAGAGCCATGTACGCTCTAACATTCTCAGATACAGCGCAGTAAAGACCACAAACCTCCTGCTCTGTGTGCGGATGCTGAGGTCTGCACCCATCTGCTCGGCTTCTGTCCACTAATCTGCTTCAAGCCATAGAGGGAGAGACACACACTGCGGATAACATTGGCTCTTATAAGCGTACCACCAGAGGTTGCACCCGCGGTCCACTGTGACAAATGCGGTTTAGAAGTTACTGATTAAACTGGAAAGCTGGATTGCTTGCCCTGCAAGAGCAGCTATCTTATATGAAGGCTCTCGGACCAGACATATTGAAAATCTACAGGCATAATCAGCTCATATGCAGCAGCAGATGTCTGCGCGGAAGTAACGTGCAGTGCATGTTTCAATCAAACACGCAGCAACAAGCAAAGCTAAATGACAATGGATTAATATGGCAGGGCTAACCCGCACACAGATTTATAGGGTGCAGAGCACATTGTGGCGCGTGTACGTGCGGCTGCGGGACGTTAAGGGGGAGGATGTATGCGCTGTGTTCCCTTTTAAGTCAAACGTGGATCTTATCTCAGCCCAACAAGAAGCCAACGAGTGGCATTTTCAAAGGAATTAGACCAGAGCTTCCAGTATGTCTGCCAAAAGCTGCACGGAGAGTGAACACTCCACTTGGGAACAGATGGTCATTACGATCATTTATAAGTTATTAGCGCACATGATCCTACCTTAGTCTGCCTAATCCAACAGTGCCTGTTTTTATCTGTTTCCGTTCAGAGTAAACGCACCTGCGCTGTATGACGGCCTAATGATCAAGATGCTACAAATCCTCATCTTGTCATGCAGGGAGTGATGCAGATGTTCTCTTCAGGCAAAAAGTTCCTTTTGGTTTAAATGAAATAAATGGACTTGATCATGAATTTGTATATTTTTACAACTTTTGATAACATGGTTTCTTGACATTTACATATTTGGCAGATGCTTTAATCCAAAGATACTTACAGTGTATTCAGTGTAAACATTTTTTATCAGTACTTGCAGTCACTGGGATCGAACCCAAAACCTTTGCACTGCTAGTGCAATGCTCTACCAGTTGAGCTACAGGAAGGCTCATGAGTTTAGGAGTGAGGCTTTGGCCAAAATAATATATGCTAATTATATATGCTGGTTAATGGTGATTTCATGGTTGGTGGATTAGTATTGACACAGTGTTTAACAGCAAAACTTAGCTGCTAAAGCAGGTTAACCAACAGCATTACTGGTTAAATGGGTCATATAATGTTTTCTCTTTAGTGAGTTATGTAGCTCTTGTGCATGTATAAGATCTGCAAACACAAAAAGCTCAAAATCCCACAAAAATGTTTTTATCTAAAAGAGAATAATCCAGCCATGCCAAAAACATCTCAGTCGGTGTCTCTCCCACATTCTTACGTTTGGAATATTTGGATAATGTTGCTCAAATGTATATGCAAAGGAAGAAGGTGCTGCTTCAGTTATCGCAGTAGTGTTGCTGCCTATAACAGACGAAAGGTTTAAAATATAGGTTCAAAGACTAATGACTTGCCTCAGGAAGTCATTCAACTGTCACCAGTAGCTACTGAGTTTCCCACTGACAGGCCGCTGCTGACAACTAAGGAGTGAACGACTGACTTTCTTTACTCAGTGGACGACTCGCTCTCCTCAGTGGGCGACTGACTCTTCTCACACAGCGGACAACTCACTCTCCTCAGCGGGTGAGTTTGCTAGGACAATCTGGAGCTTGTGAATCAGAGCTTGTATGTATGTTATATTAATTGTTGTAATAGTGTTTGATATTTATGTTGAGATGGATTTGTTTACTGGCGTTGTATATTCTGTTCTATGCTTTAAACTTGGCAAAAAAGACAATAAATGTGGATGAGATGTGTGTTCTGTTTTGCTGGTGCTTGCAAAGTATGTTCTAATCGATCGGCTTGGTCATCTGCATTTTGTGTATCCAAACTCATGTGGTAAAACTGACAACATTATTAATCTGTGAAATAATACGTATGATATAGTAGTCATAAAAGTTACTTCGTATGTATGATATAATAGTCTTTAAAAATGAAGCTGAAATTTGTGATTATGGTAAGGGGGCGTAACACTTCTGCCACACGCTTGAGATATTCATCAAAACACACTGCACATCTCAAAAGAAAGTGCTTTATACAGAGGAACTACAACAACATACAATATATGAGAAATAATGTGTTTTTTATCCTTAAACCATGTTAACATATTCTATTACACCCAAAACACAACATAATGATCCTTGAAATGAGCATCATATTAAGCTAATTAAAAAGAATGTTTGGGAACAACATCCTTATACAAAATCCAAACCAACAGAAAACAACAGTTAAGTAATCATCATAGCTATATCAGACCAGCTAAACCAGCATTAACCACCATAAACAACCTCATTTTATATCAGTTTAAGCTGATCTTTTAAGCAGGGCAGATATAGTGAGGAAATAATAACTTTGTGCAATATCTAATATTTCTAAGTCAGCTTCAGTATGTTCTCGATTAAATACTGAGCGTTCAGACACAGGCATGAGGTAATATAGTTGCTTTTCTTTCTCCTGAACGCAGTGCTGTGGAGATGAAGGTTTTCCTGTCATCTCCCATGTTGTCTGTGCAAACAAGTCTCCGAATGAACACCCGTAAACAGGTGTGCGCTGACGCCGGATGTCGAACAGTCTGCCTCAGTCACATGGTGAGGCAAAAATAGAGCCAATCAGTGTCCCGCATGGCTACAATGGGTTTGTTTGTTCTGAGTGCCACGGCCTCAACACAAAGAGAATCACTCAAAACTCTAGTTTGTGGTGACATCAGTTAACAAAATAAACAAAACAAAAACTATTTTAAATTGTCAAGGGAATCCAAATAGTTTTTATTAATTTCTGTACGCTGTATTATAAATATCACTTGCTATATATTTACCCAAAACAATAAACTAAACACCAAAAGGGATGGTGATGTTGCACACAACTGCTTAAAAAAATGAAAATATTACATTACATTATTAGGGCAACTGGCACATTAAAGATAAGTTAAAAGTCAGTTAAAATGTGTGCTTTTAAATCATACAGTAAAGTTAATATCATAGTATTCTTACCATAGTATGAAATAATAATAATAATTCTGTAGGGCAGAATATATTGAAGTACAAGATGGCAAAAGCATCTGATAGCAAGCTGAGGATATGTAACTAGGGTGGAGGGTGTGTTGTTGGGTTGCTATAATGAAGTTACTGCTGGCAGGGACCAGAAGAAGCAGCTTGTCCCCCGCTGCCAAAGAAAAAAGAAACAGGAAGCTTTTCTCTGCAAGACAGATGGACGCTCGTCCTGAGGAGCAACTCCTCTCCTGCAGCACCTCCAGCCATAATGTCTCCTCACGCGGAGTCGAGAGAGGAAAGAAACAGAGGGGATGGAAGAGAAGTGCGACATGCGGGATTTCTGTCAGGTGGGGTGAGAATGCGCCCATCGCTTGACTTGAGAGAACAGTGTCGGTTCTGCTCGCTGCCAGATTGTCAAGTGACATGGGCAATCGTACTGTACATGTCACACGTGTTTTATTAGGGGAAGAGAACACACGCTCACAGGCGGCGTGTGTGGGGGGTTTGAGGTTCTGCGATAGGCCCGTATCTCCAGCACCCTCACAGGTGTGTGTATCAACACAGTCGGATGCTCTCATCCACATGAGCGACACATGGGAGGTGCAAACAGCTGCGTTCTGAGTTGATTGCGAAGCTACGACACAGAACTGATGAGAATGTTTGTATCCAAGAATGCGCTCGAAATCGATGTTGACCCACACCTTTATTGTGATTGGACAGACAGTAATCTGCTTTGTTGTGGTACTCATTATCCAATATTGAAACAAGTATCTAAATTTGATACTTGTTGTTTTGCATGTTCACAGAATGCCTAGAAAATCTGGTTATTGCAGTCATTAGCCAATCAGAAACAAGCACTCAAATGTGCAGTTCAGCTATGTCTACAAGTTAAGATAACAAAACTACAAACTAGAAGAGTTTAAATGTTTCTTCTACATCTAAAATTGTCATAAAGCTACATGAGGAACACACATCAACAAACAGCATGGAAAAGGGCATAGGGTTGATTCTGAGTTTAACAGAAATGTGGACAGTGGTTATGTCAAACTTTAGTTAGTTAGTTAATTAGTTGGCTAGTTAGTTAGTTTGCATGTTTACAACACAGGTAAAAATCTATCCTATAGACAGATGGGCCCTTCTATTACACATAAAACGTAGCTGTACAAATCCTGTACCCACCCGGCAGCAACAGAAGTGTGCCGAGACATCTATTGCCACAGAAGGAGAGAAAGAGAACGAATGAAACAAAAAGAGATAGAAACAGAAGGAGGGGGCTGTGTGCTACAGCTGGCATGGAATTCACAGCGCCAGTCGCCAGTGTTGCAGAGCTCCTTAACAACTTCACAGGCTGCAGAGAAGGGCTTTAAAGTGTCCACATGGCCTCTGCAGCAGGGCTTTAGAAGGGTTCTGCTCAGCTCCCTCCACCAGCTGCTGCTGGGGACACCAGTGTGTGTGTGTGTGTGTGTGTGTCTGTGTCTGTGCATGTGTGTGTAGGAAAGAAACAAATCTGTGCAAAACAGAACGGATGTCAAAGCAGAGAGAAAACAAGTGCAAGAAAAGAGAAAATGAAAATGCTACACTGATGTTAGGAAAACATTTTTTAAAATATGCTGTAAAGCCCAATTATTTTTAACAAATGATGACTTTATACATACAAATACTTATAATGCTGTCAATTAAGTTGACAGTTAAAAACAATGCATTTAAGGAAAACAACGTACATTTATTAAAATAAATTAGATTATATGCTGGTCAACCACAATGGTAAGGTATTGTGGATGTCTTTTTGTGTACTGCTGTCCAGTTTTGAGCTGTGTTTTGTGTACTCACTGGGATCACCGTCACTGGGACAAGGCCTTCTTCTGAAATAAGTCTGAATGCTTATAAAAGTCATAGCACACCTGTTCTCAACAAGCCACATGATTTAAAGTACCATTCAAATGGTGTGGGACAAGTTACATGCCAAAGTTTAATACTTAAGGTTAGAGGTTGTTCAAGTGACAAGCATCATGTGTTAAACATTAAGTACACGAAATGCATGCATGAATTATACATAAGCTGACTGTAGCATATACACTACTTTGGTCTACAATGTTACAGGGTTTCCTGTCTCTATAATGTTCATGCTTTCCAAACCACCAAACTGAACATAATCTATATCTCAGGCTCGGGCTAATGGGATTCCTTCACATAACCTTATTCCATGTGCAGAGTAAATTTGATTGGAGGTAATGCCTCTTGCTCTTTTGTAGTTTCCTCCCACCAGGATCTTAGATGTTCTTCACACAGCATATTTCAGCAGCCTTATGACAAAAGAGGGTTTGTGGGGATCACAGCACATTCCCACCATCTCTATGCAAGCCTGGGCCGCGCTCGCAATGGGCATTAGCATTTCAAGGAGTTTCCATTAGCGATGGCAAGAAAAGCTTCTCTCTGTGGGGGGAGATCCATTTTGTCCTCCTTTCCAACATCTGTTCTAACCTTCAGAGCCAGAAGGGGAACTAGATAATGCCAAAGAGGCTTTTGATTTACAGTAATGACACCGCTGACCAAGTTTCCGCTAAGAACAGGGGTGCAACAAAATGGCAGACAAAAACAATGCTGTGTCGTCTATAATGGGACAGTCCTGGGTTCTCTCAGGAAAGTATTAGAAGTGCGTTTCCCACCGATTAGAAGGTGCAGCTACATATTTGTTCAGATAGAGCTACATTTTGGAAAGAGTTGCTTCAGATACTGTTTAACATATATATTTTATTTATATTTATTTTTTGTTTCCAATATATTTTAATGTTAATTTTTTCCAACTATATTTGTCCAGCATCATTGTACAGCAGTGAATAAGCAATAAAGTAAGAGAATAAATGGCAAATAAATTTATAAATGGAAATACAGTGCTAGCGTACATTTAGTTTTTCCCCTCAGACTAGCTCTGATGATTAATCCTGCTTTCAAAAAATGTAACATAATTTAACATTAAATTCAAATAGAAATTAAAGCAAGCAATCAAAAAGGCAAAAATGGTAAACAAAAGATAAACTAGTTTTGGACTATTGCTTCTGAAAAGTAAAGCACAAATCAACTCATTAGATCTAGTGTGAATACACAGCACATTTAAGTAAAGATAGAGACAGTTGACAAAAGAGTGCAGGGCTTGATCCCCGGCCCATCTGCCCGCTCCTTGCAGTCTGCTGCTCAGGCTGGACTGAAGTGAGTGGCAGGAGGTCTGCTAGCCTCACAGACGCTGCATGGAGCTAAACCCCTCATGCTCACGGCTCAGGAGCTGAGCCATTACACACAGCCTGAGCAGCCCACTGTCAAAAGCCTCCAGCCCCACCTGCCACAGACTCAACTCTGAGAAACAGGTGACTTCAGATGCGCTAGTCACCAAGACGTGACATGCAGGGAAATGTGCTATGCTAAAAACATTCCTTTTCATTTTGTTCTGAGGTTGCTCTTATTTTCATAAAATATATGATAATATATTTTAATCTAAAATCTCATGTAAAATGTTGAACGAATAGTTAACATCCATTTTGTTTGTCGACCACATAGTAAGCGATACTAAAAATTCTGTTGTGACAAAAGAAAGACTCTTTCGGATAGAGTTAACTAAACAGACAATGACCCAGAAGCACATTCTATTCTATTCTATTGTATCATCCTGTACAGTAAATCAAATACATACAGCAGTTCAAAAGAGATTGTGTGGAGAGACTCTACGGGTCTAGTTGGACATTGTAACCACCAATGCCTGGAATAAGAAACAGTGGAAAGATATTACTACCATGCATAAAATATATTCCGTAGTATGAATTTCCATTTAATATCACTTAATGGTTTTATAATTTTACATGATGTTGTTCATAGATTTACCAAACAAGTTCTACAATGTGATGTAATCAAACTGAGTCTATTGAGTTGTAGGTTTGGGCCACCTGCACTGACCACCTGGCTGCTTTGTTTAGGGATTTCATTGTTGTGGGCTGTGGGTGTACAATTCATGCTCTCTTTTTTAGACAATGAACTCAGCCTCTCACTCTCTCACATTTTTCATCTCTTGTGATTGTAAGAAAAACATGTGACCTGTCCGTGCCAGTCCAGGTGGCATCTTCTCTGTCCGTGGCACGGCACTGTGGTCAGGCAGACTGTGCGATTATTTCCCCCTGTGTCATTCAAACATGAACCAGTCTGATGTCCTGCAGTGTGGTGTTTACAGCTGGACTGGGACTGGGATCTATTCTGCAGGCTGTATTCTACATTTGTTGGCTAAAAATTCTACAGGCCTTTCAAAGTAATGGAAACGGCGGGCGGTGGGAAGTGCTGTATTCTGTATTCTGCAGGCTGTATTCTGCAGGCTGTATTCTGCAGGCTGTATTCTGCAGGCTGTGTGCATTAGGACTATGCATGTGTTCTTGTTTATCTACCATTGTGGGGGCAGCCAGGGGAAGTTTATTATAAAACATACTAAATAGCACTTGTAAAAAGGGTTAGGGTGAAGGTTAAGGAATACAATATAGTTAGAATAGAATAGGAATAGAATATAATTTGTGCAATATAAAAGTACATAGTATAAAAAGTGTATAGTGTGTGTGTGTGTGTGTGTGTGTGTGTGTGTGTGTGTGTGTGTGTGTGTGTGTGTGTGTGTGTGTTTTATCTGTGTTAAAAGTAAGTGCCAGCCAATGATTGGTAAAAGCACTTCCCACCACCCGCGGTTTCCATTACTCTGAAAGACATTCATAATGGAAATATTAGATATTAGACTGAGCATTTTAAATTGTAAAACAGTGGGCATTAAGCAAAAATAAACATTTGATATGCCTTAATATTTGGCACGCCAATGAATAATTAATAATAAAAATTCAAGCTCACATTACTTCTGGTTCATTTGTAAATGGAATCTTAAGTTGAATGCATTGCATTGTGGGATACTATATGCAGTATGTAAGGTTTGTATACATTATGTTAAATGCAATTTGTAATTTAAGTATTGTATGCATACACAATGTACATTCTGTGTATAGTATACATACTAGTGTGCCTTGAAGTGTGTCTTGTATGACACACAGACAAAGACACATGCTTGTGTACTCGCATACACACAAACACACGCACATACGCACAGCCAGATGGGCTTCAATACTACGGCTTAGTTTAATGACAAAGAACCCTCAATCTGGACAACATGGGTGGATTTAGCTATCATTTTAAAAGTCCATCTGCGAGCCGTTTCAAACACACACTTTCTTGCAGGGTCCAAAATTACTTTTTGACACACCTGTCAGTGGCAGATAATTAAAAAATTTGTTGGCTAAAAATGTTTCTTGCTGATCACAAAACTGCATTTTGCATCATTGATCAAAACTGTATTTTGCATGAAGAATAATAAAACACACACATATAATTTATTTTCATTTATTCCGGCATATTACTGCCAAACTATACCGACCAGTATTCCAAGCTAAGAATTTTAGGTTGTAAGAACGTTTCTAAGAATGTTTAAAATCCGTATCAAAAGCAGTAAAAATGTTGTTTTGAAAATTCTGGAAACGTTTAACGTGTCCAGTTTTGAGATTGTTGTATTAACGTTGTCCTTGGTTATCAAACCAAGTTGAGCTATTTCAACATTTTATAGCTCAGTAATGTTTTAAAAACATTTTATTAGCATCTCAAAAATAGCGTTTTTGATATATATATATATATGTATATGATATATAACATTAAACGGTTCTACTAATGTTTCTACTTACATTTTTGGATGAGAGCAGTTGCTTTCTGTCAGTAAAACTGCATCTGTTAAAATCATAAAAACACAAAAGATTGTTATTTTGGTGACATGATGAAAAACATTACATGTTTTAAAAAAACTAATAATGCATTTGCATTATAACACACCTCCACTAGCAATTACTAATTTTATTTTCTCTCAAAGCCATTTTAAGTCAAATTTGCTGCTAGAAACACAAAACTTCACAGACTTGTGTATCTGTTCGCATGTGCATTGGAATAATGAACGTTTGACTGAGACGATGTCACGCCTTCAGCCCTACAAACGCATCCTAACATGTGATATGTCACCACGAACGGTTTATTTATTGAATCTGCTGCAGCCTGGGCCAGCTGGGGAGCAGAGAGAAAAACAGATAGACAGACTGACAGCAAGGAGATAGACTAGCTACCTATTTATAGCCCCGGCCATCTGCAAAAGCTCCCTCTTGTCTTTGGTCATCCTGTTCACAAAGGCTGGGAGGCAGATTCCAGCAGCAGCCGCTCCATTCACTATTCATTCTAGGGCCCGGCAGCTCCATATGGATCCGGCCCACTGCTGGGCCCAGGCAGGCTCTGTTTTTCCCTGGGATTGACATGGTAATGGAGCAGTGCAAGAAGGAGCTGTTCTGAGATCAGGTGAAGGCAGGGGCCCCTAGCCTTCTGCTAATGGCAGGCTCCTTCTTGCACTGCTCCCAGGTCAGCACTTTCACCCTTTCCGGCCACCCAGCCGATCTGGGAGCACTATGGGCATCTGTGAAAGGCTAATGATGGGCTTTTATGTTTGGCCTGCTTTATTATAGCCCCACTAACCCTGTCTGTCCATCCAGGCAGTGTGCTTTACAGTGCAGCCGGCGTCTGGAGCATCCTTACACAAATAAACTCATTGGCCCAATGAATGTTTTATGTGCCATATAGAAAGAGGTTGACTATCATTAGATAAGTCATATTCTTGATAAAGAGTGCAGCTCTGCTATACTTTTCTTTTTAAGCAGCCCAATGGAGCAAAACTGATCCAACCAATGATACAACCTTGTGTCTGAACTACCAATGGCAAATAAGGAAGATGTTCAAGAATAATGTCTTTAAAATAGCATTTTAATGATGTTTGCCACTACAGCTCAGAAATGATACAGTTCCCCTTAAAATAAATTCATTAATAAGAAATCATGCCTTTTTATGTTACGTTTTACGTTTGTTGTTAGTTAATGTATTATTTAAAAGATTGTTTAGTATGCTAATTTTTCAAAGGTTCATTTGGCAGTTGTAATATTATTATGAGGTTAAATAATCTAAATGTGGGAGGACAGGAAATGCATGTAAGAGGGAAAAATAGGGTTGTAAAGTCTGAAAGATTTAAACTAGCATCATGCATATGACCACCACAGCGAATATAATACATATTCATTTTCTCTGATTCCTCTGTAACATACAATCAGCATTATGCAAAGGCACTTTGAAATCAGCACTGAATCAAAGTGAAACTGCTTCAGTGAAACTGCACTCAGTACAGGGATCTGAGAGTATTGCTATCCTCTTACTATCTGGAGTGCCATGGAACAGCACATGTGTCACAGCCTACATCCCCTTCTCGTTCTCAGATACCCTTTCACACACTCACTGGTCAGTGTGACCGTGCAGCATGGATCCACTCACCAGATGTGGGGCCCTCGGAAAAGCCGGTGTGCAGGGGACCCATGCGGGGCACAGACACTGCCAAGACCATCTCTGTCAGCTTTCCATTGTCTCCTGATCTGTCCCCACAGCTACGAGCATACTTACTGCTTTAATAGCTGGACAGCTATTAAAGAGGCCCCTGAAATTCCTTAGTGGCTCATTAGCATAACATGAATAATTCATAAGGATGTTGGATGGGTGGTATGGAGGCGGGGAAGGTGTTGAAGCAATGATGAAGAACACTACCTCTATCAGTGTACTCACAGCCCAGCCTATTCCCAGGAGTCTGTCCCTCCTAAAGCACACAGCAGTAGAATCAATACAGCATGACATTACCCTGCATTGATGCGCTCCTGACCCCATATGTTTTTTGTCACACGAGGGGCAGGGACGGGTGAGGCAGAGAAATTGAATGCGTCACAGTAGCTTCAGTTAATCAATATAAATTAAAGGTTAGATCTAATCAGGCGCTACTAAACTCTCCTTGCCACTTTGTTGCAAGATTGTAAAAAGATATCAGTGCCATCTTGTTTAATGACTTAATGGAACTAATTTATTGGTCTACATGGAGATATTTGAGGTATTAACCAAATGTGTATACAAAATGCTTCTGCAAGAACCTATTGGACATGGTGCTTGCAACATCAAAGCATGGGTTCAAATCCCAGAAAACAGACAAAAATATTGGCCACATAATATTGGCCATATATATACATTTAATGAGAAATTCTTGACTATTTAAATAGTCAAGAAAGTCTAGCATACACATGGATGCTGTTATAACTAGTAAGCTGAACTCTATGTTTGAACAAAAGCAATAGTTTACACCTGAGAATTGTTGAATGTAATCCCCCACACTTATGAAATACTGGCACACAGCCATGATATCTTTCTTCAGCCTGGATGCATGCAGAGCCATGCCATTCTCATACTGCCCCCACAGCACCACAGAGAGAGCTGAGCTGTATGAGCCTTTACTATAACAACCTCATTGTGCCAATGAGATGACATCTGATACGGATAGAATAATATTCACAAATGAAAAGATCTGAGATCTCAGAGTTCACCGTGGTGTCAGGATCACCTGATAAAACAACCCTTAAAAATGTTAAGTCTGAAACCCAGAGGTCTTCTCAGACAGTGTCATAGATATTATAGATATAGATATTGCATCACTAAAAACCTAATGCTCTGTCCACCTCAATGATTAACACCCTGTTTGTTCCCCACACAAAGCGCAGCCCTTTAACATCCCTGACATTGCTGTTTGAAAACCTGTACTTTAATTCCATTATCTTAATACTCCAATAAATCACAATTATCTACCATCAAAATAAACTGGGGGTTCTCCCTGCCCAAATAACACGGTTATCTTTTAATGAATGGCTTTGATTTAGAACGCTTGCTAAAAGTGTCTACATTTTGGTATAAACATACAAAGGGCTTTAATATTTTCTGTCAGTATTCATACACATGGACAGAAATACATTTAATGAAAGGTTTAATACAAGTTTAGCTTTATGCAACATAATTTGTACTGCAATTTAATTTAATTTCTCTGCAAATTAATCGCTATTATTTGCAAGAATGAGTTACCACAGATTCTGCTGATAGACCTTAACATATATTCAACAAAGAACATTAAAAATACAGGTATAGCATGTGTGACATATGCTAGGTGCATTCTCCTGTCATTATGAATGTGTAGTGCAGCGTATGGTTATAATCACTTAATCCAAGGCTACAGTGTTTTATTAAAACTGACATAAACATGTTTTTTATTCATTAAAAGGCCAAAAATAACATTTTGACTGATGACTGTGAGAGCAAAGCCTTACTCACAAACCCCCAGACTCCTCACTTGTCTAAAATGCTCTCCAGCTATTTAATAATAGTGAGAGAATCTAATTCCCCATATACTTTCTCTTCTCTGTGAGCTATATAAAGAGATGAGATTGAGTAAGAATGCAATGACTGAGAGCAGAAGCCAGTAGGGAAGTGGCTCATAAGAAAAACTACATAGCATTCACCATCTAGAACACTAGGCATTAGTGGAGAAAAAATCAGACTAAAGCAGTATGAGTGACACAAGCTACCACAAAAACCATAAAGTTGCATGTCCATATGGTATCGAGTTAGTCTCAGTCAGTTTCAGATCTCCCAAATACACTCTCAATTCCCTAGTGACAATAAAGATGTTTGGACTGTAAAAAGAGTCTTTCAGGATTTCTCTTCCTCAATAACAGACATTCTTCTCTTTACTGGTTTCTCTACACTGTTTACAGACATTACATTTATTCATTTGGCAGACGCTTTGATCCAAAGCTCCTGTATAGCTCAGTTTGTAGAGCATTGTGTTAGCAGCGCAAAGGTTGTGGGTTTGATTCCCAGGGAGCGCATGTACTGGTAAAAATGTATAACTTGAATGTACTGTAAGTACTCCATACTGTAAGTGTAAAGCAACTCACAGTGAATTCAACATATACATTTAATCAGTACTTGTGTTCCCAGGGTTCGAATCCACAACCTTTGGGCTGCTAACACAACGCTCTACCAGTTGAGCTACACAGGAACATAGTTACAGTATAACTACATTCATTTACGTTTACATTGATTTAATGTTACTTCAGTGCTGCATTCCATAACATTTATTAACACAAAGCGCACACACGCTTCACAATCTTTCTAACATTAGTAGGGTGTGTTATACTATATGACACACCAGTCGACCATAAAACGTTAACAATATAAAGAAAAACAAATAAACAAACCATTGTTTGGGTCAAAAGTCAATGTATAAACTATATTATTTGTAACATGCATGGCAGCCTGCCCTGACCAAAACCTTTGAATGGCTGAAAATTTGATTTAATAAACACTTTTATTTTACAGTGGACCTTTGGTTGTGGTTGAGTTCACTTTTACCATGTTTATTAAATAGTTGTTTAAAGGAAAGTTCTAATTTAGGACAGTGTTTATGTGTGTGTTTAACATCATCATTCAAAACCTCTGGTAGAGAAAAACCATCTGTGCGCTTTTAAATGACACTCAAGGTTTCTTAATGTCTGCTGTGTCTTCTGTGACAACTTCCCTGTGTGGCAATAGCTCACATGGTTCATATATTTCCCCTATTTGTACTGTTGAGAGACCCTAACAACTGAAAGGAGGGCGTCTTTCGTATAAATGCAAACGTCCTGATGGAATTATGCAAACCAGAAAAAATACCAGGTTTCTGAACTGCAAATAATTCTCAGGACCCTCTTTTGGGAGGCGAACAATAGCTTAAGCCAAACATCAACGCCACGCCCATGGGGTCGGTGTTGCTACAAGAGTCGCGCGCCACACTTCCAAGCTCCTACTTGTGCACGCGACAGGCGCGTGGGAACCCGACAGGCTCCACAGAGCGACCGCGTTAACGGGAACAAGCAGAGGCGCGCGGAAAGCGACTCCGATTTACCTCGATAAAACCATCGCGAAGTATTCAGTGATGACTCGAGCCGAAACGAGATCATTTGGACAAAATACGGGGTTTATTCTAAGAGGTTTGGTCGTATTATTTCAGATCGCATCTGTATAAAGATGATTTAAGCCTCGCATATTATTCGCATTGTTCAGAATGTAACGTTTTAGAGGTAACATGTTAATATTGTCCGTGTTTCTACTGCTGCAGGCTATGTTTTATGACTGCTACACGTTAACGTTTTAGCATTATCATTATCATTGAAGATCGCGGGCGGCAGTAAGTATGAGGGTAACGCGACTCTTTGGGAGATGATGGTGTTGGGTGAGTTGCAGACTGGAGGAATTGTGCAGCTGCACTGAGCTGGAACAGCAGAGGAGGCGGTACAGACATCCTGACTCCATCCCGTGGAGAACCATCAACTTTCTGCCAACTTTAGATTGTTTTCTTGTCATTATTCGTGTTCGCTGTGCGACGGGAAAAAGAAAAACGTAACAGTTTCTCTAAAATGCTGCATTTGAAATATTATGTGTCGTTTAAAACGTGGGCAGAAAAAGTTTGGCAAACTTTGAAGACGCTAAAATAAGTGTTTAATTTTCAATAAAATATCAATTAAAATAACAATACTTATTTTGCTTGACAAATTACATTTACAAATTGATTTGTTTTGCGCATCTCCGTTCCAGAAAGACGCGCATTTAGATAAAGTTGCGGTAACTTTAGTTGAACTCTTCCAGCATTAGTTTCA
>JBAJNP010001145.1:0-15604 GCA_036877545.1 Yasuhikotakia modesta
TTTCATAGACAGCGATTGAAATCTGAAGAGTAAATGCTCGGAAACGGCATATTTTACCGAAGACCACACTGGGGAATTTACTGCGCAAACCTGACTGATGCCACTTAATACATATGCGCTATTGTGTTTTTAAGACTTACTGTTTTAAGACAAAAAAGAAACTTTTGAAAAAACTTTTTTTTAAGTTTTTGACTGCTAAAACTAATATAATGTGCCTTAATAATGTGGATAAATAAAAAAAACTGGTTAAATGTAAACTTTTATACTTGTCTTTTAATAAAATAAAATAAAGTTAAAAATGTCAATAATTATTGATACCGATCAATATGAACTATTATATCGTAATAAATTTTTTGGTCATATCGCCCAGCCCTAATATATATACACTGTATATATATATATATGGTGCCCCAACAGCCTGTGGCCAAATAATAAAATTAATCAGAAGCAAATTAAAAAAAAAGTACAAACAGATAACACAGCAGCTTGTCCTAAAAATATTTAAAAATATTGTCCTAAAAATAGTTTTTTAAAAACTGCAATGTATGACTTTTTTGTTTAAATTAGACAAAAATCAGTCATTGAGCAATTATGTGACACATTGTGTTCAACACGATCGTCTTACCCTGATTCCCAATGGTTTATAATTATGATTTATAGTTTAAGTGTTTGTGTCAGACCACTTATTGCATGTCCGCCGGTACTGGAGCATTTGTAGCTTGTTCTTATTGAAGTGGTTTCATATTTAAACTTGTCATCCCTATTGACAAAAAAACCTCTTCAATTGCCATGCAATTTTGTGTTTTAAACAGAGGTGGCGGTAGAGAGGCAAATGTTATATATAACAACTTAATTCATTCAATCAGTTAATTAAGTTATTAATTAGAAAAATGACACTTATTGCAAAACAGTTTTTGTGTTGCAATAAAATTTCTGTGTTTTCAAAAAAATTCTGTGTGTCATTGCAAAATATGTAGATTTTCAACTGCAGGCCGTCATTTAAACAATCAGTCAGTACTTATGCCATCAGTTCTTGGCTTATTTTCAAGAGGTGATAAAGAAATGACGCTATTCAGTAAAAAACTTGAATTAAATACAAATTAATTAAATATTTAAATTTTTAATAAATTAAATACAAACTGATGAATAATCATTAGCTAAAAAAAATTTACAACAGATTTACTCTCATTCACTGTGGAATCGGACTACACTGATCACGCTGTAGTTTTCAGTAGCAAACACTGTCAGAGTATTTTTAGTGCATACTTGAGCTCAGATACAGGACCAAAAGTTGATAATCAAGAGGTTATAAAATGTGACTGATTCTGAATAAGAATCCCAGAAAGCAGGAGAAAAAGACAACAATAAATCAATCATAAACAAGAATGTTTCCTTCTCTGAAGCGTCACATTTTACGTGACAAGCCAACAAAACAGCCCTGACTGCAAAGTCTTCTGCTTAAGGAAGTGTCAGAATCAGCAGATATCTGGAGCTCTTCCCAGAGCTTTGATGCTTTACTCTTTTCACTGGCTCTCGCTCTCACTTTCTATCTCTCCTCCTTTTTTCTGGCTGCTGTGTTTCTCTGGCATGACAGCAATCACATGGTTTTGGCCCTCTTCTCATCCACCGTCCACTCTCCCTCCCAATTAAAGTGCCAGAAAGACACGGGGCCCCCATAAATACTGTAGGAGCACGAGGGGAGCAAACTGCCACATGCTGTTTTGGGTAGACCACTGTGGAGCGACTTGATCATTCATTTCATTTCTTTTCCCCAGTTTCTTTTACTGTGTGTGTGTGTGTGTGTAATAGAGAGAGAAACACTGTGTGAGAACTTGCGTAACTCGATGGATGGGTACTTAGAGGCCCAGTGAGAAGCCATCAAATGCATTGATGGTTCTCCTCATAAAGATAATTCAGCAACCTTTACAGAGCCTTGTGGGATACTATATTTATTTCTATCCAGCCAAGGCCTCCGCTGGCCCCCTGTCAAAGACGAGTCCTAAAAGAGGATTTATTTACCAGTGTGAGGCTAGAAATAATCCATAAAATGGGAAAGATATTTTCAATAAAACAACAGCCCCCAAGGCACGTATCGTGTGTAGATTGCATTTGTACATTTAACACAAACATTTAAAAGTCTGGTCACAGCTGAATTTATATTTCTCTTAAATATTGATCTAATGCTCTAGTTTTGTAAATATACATTTACAAAGTGATTTGTTTATAGTTTTTCTTAGTTTAACTCAAATCTGAAAATGTAAAGCAAATTGGTGACAAACAGTGATGATAAAAAATGGATAAGTGTTTTGAATAAAACTTTTGAATGATGCAAGTGTGTTTCTGCTAGAAGCATTTAAAATGATACTCATAAAACTAGGAATATTAAAATAAGAAATTTTAGCCATCATGTTCTAAAAAGGAAAGTATTTGTAATATATAATTCAGTAAGTTCATGATATGTGATATGTGGATACAGCTATTGCTTTGATTTAATATGAACCAGCATCAGACAAATGCAAAACAAGCTAAATTCAAGAGACAGAAGCTTTCATAAATTTTTATATGATGATTTAAGCTTATTTTTTTTAATCTTTCAGATCTGAACTGCAAAAAAAACAGTTTGAATATCTATTTGACCGCACATAAACTTGTAACTGGCTGTCCACAGCGGTCATTGTGACCAATCAGGAGCCAGCCAATCAGACCTATCAGGAGTCCCGGCTCTGGTCTGCAGTGACAGCGCTAAAGGGGCCTTCATGCATTTCATCACTTGTGTGTCCGGAGTTTGATGTGCGAGCAAGCAGCTCACGTGGCGTGCCATCAGCGCTATTGATGTGAATAAAATCCTATTAACCTTCTCCAGGCCCCATAATGCATTGTGAAAATAAACCCACTCATACTGTCCTGTTTTCTCCACACTCACTTCCTCTCTTTGCATCGCCCTTCTGATCCTTTTCATAAATACTCGCGTTTCATGAAAAGAAACAAACAGAATTCTGTGATCTCGATCATTTCACAAGCACTAGGAAGAAAAAGGAGAAAACGGCAGCTCAAATTTGAGTGTTTCAATATTTAGCACAGATTCATTAGAACTTGTCAGGATTATAAACTCATTTGAGCGAAGAAACATGATGAAGCGCGAAACCTGACTGCGTGTTAATCTGACAGTTAAAATAAACTGTAGCACCAGCGCAAATGTCAACTAATTACATGATGTGAAACAGTAATTCTAAATGAGTTCTAAAATAGTTCTTATCTACAGCTGTATCTAATATCTGTTATAGTGTTTTATACAATAAATCAATGAGATTAAAAGGATAGCTACTGAAAATAATTATTTCCACATGAGTTGAGAAGAGATTTCAACAATGCCTCAAACTGTTACAGATATCAAGTTGGCATATAACAGGTATTTTAATATGAAGACAAATATTTCTCATCTTTACATACTATACTCAATACTTCTACTGTATCTTATCAAGTGTGTACTTTTTAGTGTGTTCTTTTTATTAATTAGGAGACATATTTTCATGTCTCCTAAGGAGACATATTATTTCTTCTAATAAGGAGTATTAGAAGAAATATCTGAGACTAAATAAATACTTAAAACATTACCGAGAACTTCATTAAGCTATGAAAAAGCTATTTAGGTGCAATAACATTTTCTACTTGGTTCAAATCTCCTCTGAACATCCCCAAATGGTTTAGCAATGGCAGAGAGTCGATTAGGACTATTACTTAAGGGTCATTAAAAGACGAGCTACAACAAACAAAATGTAAATCTGTAAAAGCCCTAATCGCCAGTCCTAAGTTAAAACCAGAGATGTTTAAATCACAAACCCTAAGTTAAAACCAGAGATGTTTAAATCACAAACCCTAAGTTAAAACCAGAGATGTTTAAATCACAAACCATAAGTTAAAACCAGAGTATTGTGGCATCGACAATATAAGCAAAGACAGCATCAACCCTGGGGCAACGTCCCCATCACACACCACAGTTCTCCACAGCTCATCTGCAACAGCTTCACAGGACTGAATGATTGTCTTATAAAATGCAAATACAGTGCAGAAAATCTGCTGAGAAACACACAGAATGCATCTGCCAAACAACCGATAGACATCTCACAGATGTTTCTTTCTTTCCGTCACAGTAAAGTCAGGCCTCACAGGAACCTCCAGCTATCGAAGCAGTTACAGCGCGTGTCCTTATCCACTCAAATGAACCAGCAGAGTCCACAGCCAGCAGAAGAGATTAAAGATTGAGAAAGCAAGAGAGAGAGAGAGAGAGAGAGAGAGAGAGAGAGAGCTCTGCTGAGTTCAGGTTTACATGCTGTTCAACTCTGCAAAGAGTCTCCATGCAATGAAATCTGTTGTAAACCTCCACATGTGACAGAAAGTGTCAAAAAAGTGAAGCAAACCGCACTGCTGGCCTTGTGATTAGCGCAAAACAGCGAGACCACAAAAGGGTTTGGGGGTCGGGTTTTGCGAGAGTGCGTTTGTCAAGTTAGTCAACTTGAGTGTGTCTTTTTCGCACCCTGAGTGAGCTTACAAGATATACACAAAGAAATAAAGAAATATAAAAACATAATTATTCTGTATCCATTCTGGGCTGGGGCTCTCATTTCCACAATCTCCTCTCTGCAGCACTAAGCAAGTGTTCGCTACCGACCTGACGAGAATTGCCAATGATTTCTCTCCTGCTCGGCTGACAATCCCACTGTGTGTGTGCAGGGGATTTAATTCCTAAAGCTTCTCCAAGTCAAAGGCTAATTTTGTGCTACGCAAATTAGCAAAGGCAAATGAAAGCAAGGCCGGGATAAATCCAGGCTGACTTTAACTTTATATTCAACTGTTAGCTCATTATAATCAAGAACATCCTTGAAAAAATAATGAAAAAGCACAATTTTGCTTGGAATACTGGCACGCTTAATGTATTTCTCTATGTTTCCTCTTTAGGGACTCGGTCGAATTTATGACTGGCAGAGATTATTTAGGCAACCTCACGCCGGAGAAATGTTCCTGCCAATAAACAAAGGGTATCTGTTCAGGACTGCTGATGCCACTGAGTGTGTGGTGTTGTGCCAAAAAGTGCTCCCAGAGCAAATGAGCAGGCCATCAGTATTCCCTGCCACGCGGCACTCTCCCTGTAGTGCATTTGAAATGAACAGAGGGATTGTGGTTCGGGTTGAATCAGGATCTGTGAGACCAAATCAAATTACTGATATTTTTCATGAGTCACTGTAAAAGGCGGCCACACGGCCCAGCAGACGTGGTATTCTAAAATGTCTTTTAATTTGACCCTGGAGGCCCAGAGGTTATTTTTCTCTTTCGTTTTTTAATTCCTGTTTTCCCCCCACTTTTTTGAGCTGGCAGTAATTAGGACACTCTGTGTCTTCCAGTTAGCTTCCAGTGAGCAGCCAAATGGAAAACATTGGCTACACTGTGGAAAAGAAACATCTGGTGTATTGTGATATAGACCTGTTGGAAAATAAATAAATAAACAGGGTTTACAATCAATTAGGCAAGTTACTAATATGCCTGTAGCTATAATAAGTGTATGTGTGCAGTTTGTTCCTGATATGCAATGACTGTTGTCCAAAAAAAGCAAAACGAACAAAACAATTAAATCAAGTAGCCTTTAATGCCATAGCTATTTTTCATTTTGAGATGAAATGTGTTAATATAACAGTAATGTGTTATTTGTTAATCTAAAACCTTAATTCTCAAGGGGACGGTTTGCATTTCACAGGTCTGTCTAAATTTGTTTGCGCTTTGTAACAAGCAAAAGCGCACAAACATGGCAACCTTTGATATTTTTTCAAACGCTTTATATTTACAACAAAACATTGTGTTAATCATTTAAATGACGGCGTCTTGTAAATTACAGCTTCTGAACAGTCAATGTTTATTCCTTCAACATAAAGCTTTTCGTTCTTTGAATGCCTGCAGATCGTGCAACAAGCAGCAAGACTTTAACAAGATGCGGCACTAGTAGACGTGTTAGACCTAGCTGAAGCACATCCAGGAATATCTTTCATACATCACCTTCGCTCCTGCAGGGGAATTTTATCTCGACCAAAGTCCACCCCAAACTAATGACCTTATGAAGTCTGTTGTTGTCGCTCAAGCGCATGTTTACCTCAGAGATTAATGCAATGTTTTTACGTGCTCCTTTTAAGCGCGAGTACATGCTCGCCTGACAAATACCAATTAGCCCAGAGAAGCTGGGGTTTGTATTGCCTTTATGTGGCTGTCTGCTTTCATTGCATGTCTTTGTCTCAGATGTCTTTTTATGGATTTCAAACTCTAGTCTGTGTGGGCCATGGCAGTGCTGAAGGATTTCATCACAATAAAGGACATAGAGAGATTAATTATGGTGCTGTCAAGGGATTTTATACATAGCCAAGATGAAAATGGAATCTACATCTTCATATCGGCTTTCTCTGGTCAAAACTAACATGAAAGTACAGTGTTTTATTGAAAAAAACTCTTTGTACTGTAGGCTTTGTTCTACAATGAAAGAAAAAGATTTGAACGCAGCTTCTCCATTATAACGCGCCATAAGTGTGCACATTGTTTTTCATAGACGCAGCTGGAGTGTAGCACGCGTTGACATACGACTTAAAGGCCCCCAGCAGATCATTTGTCAGTTCTTAAATACATCAAGGTTACGCAAGGGTAGATTTCAGACTGTGGCCAATGTCATCTGTCAAGCCTTTCTGACTGTTTTAAATGTTAGTTCTGCCCTGAACATACAATGTAGTTCTAGTGCTACAACAAATCATTTGCCTAATCAGTACTTTCATGTTTCAGTATAAACATCCTTGAAAACAGAAACATTTGCTAGAAAAGCAAATGTGTGCAAGATAATACAATTTGAGAATATGGCCTCTCAATTGACCTTTTTGGGGTTTTTTTTAAAGCTTTTTTTTAAAGTCTGGCATTTTTAAGCACAAGCCTCACAAAAACAATTTAATTCAATATATATGTTCTCTGACAACAAATCACATTATCTTGGGCAACTTCGCTTGTTGTTCTCTTGTTTTCAGGATGTTTAGATATTTACTGGAAAACAAGACAAAAATACAAATCATTTGTAGTAAATGATGTTGAATCTTATGCGTAACAAGTGGGAGCTACAAACACTTTAATGGTACAGTTTTGGCTTTTGTGGAGCACAAAAAAGTAATTGCTTGTTCCTACTGTTTGCCTTCGCTTTATCAAAGAATAATCTCGGCTTTGTATTAAACAAGCAATTCTTTATACTGACCTTAAACCAATTTGACATTTTCATCAAGAAAAAAACAAGTTATGAAATGCAGCTTGGATGTCATTTATTTCCAAAAAATCGGTTCCCCTCACATCACAGTTGGGTCTGAAGTCACTGCCTGTAAATATGTGGAAAAATAATTAGATCTTATCTGGAGTTATTTATATCTGCTGTGGCTTTACTGCATGCTGTGTCCCTCTCTCGCATTGTCACTCAGGAGGATGTGGACCCGTGAGATAGAGTGCACAAACATTTCATTAACCACATGCTAATGACTCGCATGCTAATGTTTGCATAGATTAGCGGCTCTGAGCTGAACGCAGGCACTCCCCCAACCCCTTTCCTTTCTGCGGCTGACAAATTCTGGATTTATTTATTTGGACTTTTCTGTCGCTTTTCTCAGCGATGGTAAACACTGTGGCTTTGTCATCATGTTACAGAAGGTTGATTAAAAACACTGGCTTCAAAGCTATCGAGTCCAGGCCACTTGAGAGAATAAGGCAGTTGTCATAAAGTGTGTCATGGTATTTTCTTTCAACATTTAATATTGAATTGTGGGCTCACAGTAATAATGTTTAACAGTTCACAGTCATATCTATGGCTAAACTATATACATGAAACATGTTCTCCCATATTCTAAGTCTACAAAACTTTTGAGCATCACATGAAAGTAG
Organism: Yasuhikotakia modesta; assembly: GCA_036877545.1. Taxonomy (NCBI): domain Eukaryota; kingdom Metazoa; phylum Chordata; class Actinopteri; order Cypriniformes; family Botiidae; genus Yasuhikotakia; species Yasuhikotakia modesta. The sequence continues at coordinate 7,945 of JBAJNP010001145.1, forward strand.
TGACATGGAATTGATAAAGGAAGAAGCAGGTGAGTGTTTTTTATAAAATATTAGGAAAACAACATGGGCATAAATCTAATTTCTCAAAAATGATTGACAGAACACATTGCACACAGCCATACAGAGAAATTAAATTAAAACTTTCAGTCCAATTCATAGACCTCATTTTAAGATCAATACATATTGGAGGTATGAGGATATGAGCACTTACAAATTTATCGAAACAGTAAAGGTTGTGTGAAATTGTCTGAGCCAACATGCATGGTATATCTGCAAGGCAATACAAATCTTCGCTCATGAATATTAATTATTTACATGATTGAGCAGTCAGCATGGTTACCTAGCAGCGTAAGCGTGACTCAATTAATATTCATGAGATAGGCCACCGCATGCTGTGATGTCACTGCAAGTTCGATGTGCTACAATCCACCTCCATTGCAAACCTGTTTGTAGTTCAATGCACTATGCTGTTGATCAACATGATCCATTTTCAATTCGTAATAAAATCACATCCTAAACTTGCCACATTATTTGACTATGATTCACTGCTGGAAACAACAAACATTGACATAAATGTCACTTTTAATAAACTGCACAGCCGTATGTGTCTTTCAACCACCAAAAAACTATGTAAACCAAATACATACACAATGTTAATATAAATATGTTTGTCTGATGTCAAGTGCAGTCTCCTCAAAATTTATTAGATTTCAACAGAATGTCATAAAACCCACAAAACAAATCATGTTCTAGCTTTTAATAACTCTTGAGCACAGTGTGTAGAGTTTTCATATACACCATCTGGACCCACACATGTTAAAACTGCCACATGTTGCCAAAACAGTTGTTTTATACATATTCCAAGGCTGTTTTTCAAAGATATTTAGTTTTATCTCTCATTCTCTTCCCTGCTTCTAAGCAACATGTAGTACCATCAGCAAATACTGAAATTCAAACTATGCGGCTATGCAGCAAATATTGAAAAATGATACTGATGTAATCAAGTGATGCACAATCCCAGAAGAAACTGAACAATCAACAAAGTGTCAACAAACAGTGAACTTAAAACTATCCCAGACAACTAATTCAGACACACTTTAGCAAATAAACGGATTTACTGACAAAACAAAGAAAGACTCTTTTCAATAAAAACCTGCTTTATGCTTGTGTTTTGCAGTATGTACTGATATAAACAACCATGTATAACAGATTCCTCAGTTAGCGGATGAAAATGTGGACAAACAAACAATCAAAACAGTCAATACTCACTATTCAACTCAATATAAACTGTTAGCTGATATAAACCGCAACAAACTATAAATACATGACACACTATTTTGCCCAGGGGAATAAACTTAAACCAGAAAGTAATGCTTATTTCTTTGGACGCGTGATATTGTGACTTCATTATACTATTACATATGTAATCGATATCTAATTTAGTATCAGGAACAGACGTTTAATGATGACGCAAACTCCCAGGTTTTTAAAAATGATTACGTCAAATATAAATCCTCATAAAAATAGATATAGTTGGTCAGATTGCGGACCTGCAAGGTGCGCCGCTTACCTTACTAGTATAACTGAAGACGCCTTCATGTTGGGGTAGGATCTCCTTTCACCAACACCTGCAGCGACCCAAAACTGTCTAAAATCTTGGGTGATCTGTTTTCTGTTTATGCTTTACCCTGGATTAAAGCCATGACCCCGGGTAAACTTTTATGTTTCACAATGCAGGCTGGGTTAACTTTGTTTTGGTTATTTGCTTGACTTGCGATTCGCTGTGTTTGTCCTTCTTGGTTGTTTTATACGTGTGGAGACTTTTAAGTATTTCTGTCATCAGTTGACATTTTTCTCTCAAACTCTACAAGGATTGTTTACACACCACGCAGGGTATATTGTACTGGATGACGCCGGCGCTATTCAATTCATGTTTGGTTTGTTTTGTAAAACATCTAGCTATAACCTCGCTTCGTTTCACACTAGCGCCGCAGTACAGCGTTTAAACCCGCTAAAGCGACGCTAACTTGTGGTGGCGTTCACGTGCACTGAACTAGTAAACGCAATCGTCTGACGTTCACACCATTTTGTCATCATTATACATTATAAGTGCCAACAAAGTGGCGTCAACTGATGTGTTGTGAAAAATAAATAATATTGTAATTAACGAAACGTTGAAATGGTTAAATGTGCGGTAACACTTTACAATAGGGTTCAGTTTCGTTGTACTGATATTTTTACAGCATTTATTAATATTTGCTAATGTTAGTTAATGCAGGTACAATTAGTTAATTGTTTATTCAGTTTTGCTTTTGGCAGACGCTTTTATCCAAAGTGACTTCCATTGCATTTAAGCCATACATCTGATCAGTATGTGTCTTGCTTGGGAATCAAACCAACGACCTTTTGCACTGTCACCGCAATGCTGTAGCTGAGCTACACATTCATCCATACATGTTAGGTCGTTAGTTTATTGTGCATTATGTTCATGGATGCATAACATAACACAGAAACGTTTGATTTTAATGTCATCAAATGTAAAATGTGTTAATGTACTGTATGTATGTGTAAATGTTGAAATTAATATTATCTTGGATTCATAAATGCTGTATTTGTTTTGTTAACTACAATAGTTAGCTAATGTTAACTAATTGAATCTTATTTATTTTTAGTGGCTTTCACATCTTTTTAGAATTAATGCAATTACTCATCTTCAGGAAATATTTGTTTTTATTGGAGCGCTTTTGCTGTTGAAATAGATTTGCAACGTCGGTGATGCCAGTAAATATTCTAAACATAATTATGGTCATGGTCGTGGTTTTCTTCTGTACGTGATGAGCCTTCATTATATTGTCTGCCTTTTCTAAGTTTCCTGTGACGTGGGTGGGGTGAGAATGTGAGATTGCAAGAATCTGGAAACTAAAAATGGGTCACTGCTTTTGATGGTGATTGAAAATGTATTAATATGAAACATTTAATGGTCTCTGAGCTGATTGGATGTTTTGTCCAACGTTGCATGAGTTGTCACAGGTTTGGCCTCTTCAGGTAAAATCCTAATCAGTAAAAAAGGAACTGCAATCAGATGAAGAGGGTTGCAGGGCTTCCTCCTGTTGCTAAGAGACAGGTGTAAAATGAAAGTTCTGTTCTGAAGAAGCATTTTGTGTAATTTCAGAACAATAATGGGTCATATCTTACCTCCACAGTCTGAAAGTACAGGATTCTATTGACAGTTTTCCAGGATACCTGACATACGCCACGAGTCACGGCAAACATGAGTCTTCCTGAATTCCGAATTCTGTGCTGTACCGATAATGACTAGATCACCATTCGCTGCTGTGTTTGCCAGTCAAAAGGAATAATAAAATATATTTAAGAAATCCATGTAGACAGCCAGAAGAATTTTGAACTTATTACTGATACTGATGTGAATGAAATACTTCAGAAGTTTTTGCACAAAGAAAATTAAACCATCCAGGCCTTTGAGCAAATTCACATTCATATTCACATATCCATAACTCATTTAAAAACATTGCTCAAGACACACATTCTGACTCCCACCAAAAAAGGGTTTAAACTGTGTTTAGCGAATGGTTTAACTCCTGTTTCCATTTGCACAAGGTTTAGGGCCACTAGCTGAACATTTTGACTACACAGACTGAGTATATTTGCCAACAATTTGCCAGTCGGCACTAAGAAAACAGTAAATTCAGGAACTGTTAATTCCAGTGAAACAATTAATTCCATGAAATTCTCTTTGTTTTTATAAGCTTCACTCAGACATGGATACTGAAGATGGGAGTGTCAAGTATGTCCTGACCGGCGATGGGGCTGGAACCATTTTTGAGATTGATGAGAATTCGGGTGACATCCACGCAACCAGAAGGTTAGACAGGGAAGAAAAAGCGTTGTACACCCTGAGCGCCAAAGCCGTCAACAAAACCTCTGGTCAGGATCTCGAGAGGGCATCAGAATTCATCATCAAAATCCACGACATTAATGACAATGAGCCAAAGTTTGCCAAGGACACCTATGTGGCCAGTGTGTCAGAGATGTCTAATGTTGGTGAGTAAAAATTTGCTCTTGGTTCAAGATGTTACTCTCTGATTCTTTGTATATTATTAATTATATTTTCCATAACTCTTTATAGTAATAGTATAAGACATTTGGGTGATTAAACAAAGGCACAAGATTTTTATGTGGTTCCTTTAATTGTTTTTAACTGTTAGAACTTACAATGTCACATTAATGACATTTCCACTTAGTGACACGTATTACAAAAATCATATTTTGTGGCTTCATTTAGATTTCCACGGCCAGGTGCAAGTTATTTTCACAAGAAGTACTGTGTCATTACAGGAAATCACACACTTACACTGACGAGAACCCAAATTATACCAAAGTGCCTCCATATAAACATCCAGGCCAAACCCAAGTAGTTCTGCACAAGCCGGGCTGAAAACAAAAGGTTTCACAAAGGATAATTTTGTATGATTGCATGTCGCATAGAAAAGTTTACCAAGCCACTTAATCAATGCTGATTAAAACTATGACAAACAACTTCACATGATTTGCAGGATGGATAAAGATCTTACAATATCTCGCTGAATTCATTTCAATTATCAGTAAATTTATACCCATTAAGAGAAGCAGAGAGAATCAAAGTAAATGAACGGGTTGCAGCTAGTAGAAATCAATTACTTCTCACGAAGCAACAAATTAACCCGCAGGTTTATCTCAAATGAATCAAAACTCATTTGCAGTTCCGACAAAAACAAGGCAGCCGGTTTTGATTAAAGATTTTGTGCGATGATAAGATAATCATTGTGGATCTTAATCATTGTGACCGGCAAATGAATCAAAGACTAATCACAAGGAAATTAGGAAATTATGCTTGAAGTGGTTGTGTATGACTTGCTGTACCTGTTCGTGTTTGTCAGTTCATAAAGCATTGTTTGAGAAAGCTTGACAAAATGTCTGCTTAAAAGGTTACCAAACATGATATTAATCATTTTCAGGTAATTTAAACTTTTGAATTTTTTTGAATTAATAGTTTGTGAATTATCAAATAGATTCCATGGAGGGAGATCAAACCATTAATCTGCAGGAAAAGTGTTTGAACCGTTAAGTCTAAGAGGTATCCACAATTTATTAAAATTCCAAATCTCTCATTGGAGACAAGAGCGTATTGCTGCAGCATTTGCTAAGAAAGAGATTCCTCAGGCTTGAAACACCAATCATCTTTAGAAACATACAACACCACTCAAGCTTCAGGGACTTTCTGTTTGGTTCTTACATTACATTACCTGAGCCTCTCTGTTGGGAGACTTGGGATTCTTCAAGTACCTGTGTTTTACAAGCTTTGAGTACATGCAGCGTTGTTTTTTCTGGGTTTTAACATAATGGCAGATTCTTCCCTGCACTGTCACTACTGATTCATTTTACTGATTCAGAATGTAAAAGCATGTGACGTAACAGCGGTTTTTGCTTTGACTCTGGGTAGGGGAGTTATTTATTCAACACAATCTGGTAAAAGCAGGCTTGTAAATGGACCATGCTCTTTTGTCCCCTAAGGCTTCTGCACTTGAAATCCAAGCTACGTCTTTCTCTTCCTTTCCTTTTTCCAGCAGGCTTGTTCTTCCTTTCATTTCCTTATTGCTCCGTTGGGTTCAGAGTTACATCATCCACGGCCCTCAAACCTAAATGGGACACTGTGCACATTTGACACGTTGCCTCTTACTTTTCTTCCGGCTGCGTATGAATTTACCACCAGCTCCACTTGCCAAAGCGAGCGGTCGCGGTGGCGCTCACGTTTAAGCCGAACAAACTGGCCATGTGTTGCCAACGTGCCTGCCGTTAATCAGATGTGGCCATCCATGAAGACAGAGACTCTGTTTCTCTGTGTTATCAGATTGGGATCGGAGGGCGACAGATGTTTCCTCATTCATTAGTATTCTCTGAGTTGCTCGGAGCACGATTGCAGCTCTTTTGAGGTCTTGTTGATGCCAAGGACGGCGCTGATCCATGGCAGAAACAACATGCGCGTTTGGTCCACCTTCAGGAGGTGAGGCAGAGAACGCCCGAATTCACCTCCAAAGTATTTTTAAAGACAGTACACTAACTCGGTACAAAAATGAGATGTAATGGAAAGCGTGGCTGTTGACAACTTCAAATGATGAGTGATTTTGTCCTTGATTGTGCAGGACAAAAGGTGTTATGTATAGTTAAATCTAAAGCAGAACAAAGACCTTTTCTTGTTGTTAACGGTGTACACAACAGTCTGTGCAGATCATTGTTGATGCTACACAAATATCACTAGATTTGTAATCCATATTTGCAAGCAACATATAGAACCCAAATGTTGTATTATATTGCAGTAGAGGCTTTGCCAGTGAATGTTTTTCACCTGATTGATTTTTCAGGAGGGTGCAGACAATGCATCTGATTGGATGAGTCACAATGAACTGCTGTAAAATGTCATCATAGTCACACCTTTGACTTCACAGTCTAGGTTATATTTGCTGCTTGGTAACTGTAAACAACCTACCATTATGTCAAATAAATACATTCCTTGAATAGTTTACTACAGTTATTGTTATTAAATGTATATATGTATCTTTTTAATGTATCTATTTATTAAACATGGTGTTATTCAGAACATAACTATATAGTATTTATGTTGTATTGTGTAATGTAACAGTGTGTGTGTGTGTGTGTGCATATACATGTATGTATGTATATGTGTGTATAAAGCCATTCACTTCACATCATGTCTAAGAACAAACACACCTCGCTGTGATAAAAGCGGCGTGACTCAAGCCCACTCGTGGCTTCCTGCTTTGTTTAACTATTACATTTTTACTGCAGTAAAATTTGATAGTGCTTTTAAAACCAGACACATTTGTATTTTTTCCTCCTACAGCTGTCCAAAGTGGTGTCGCGCTGAAAACGAACCCTCCGAATTCATGTTAGTTTCGGATTAATTGGTCTAATTATAATGTTTTTGGAGCGGATTATTAGGCTGACGTTTCTCAGCAACATACGGCAGATTCCATCAGAGCAGAAAATGAATGGGGGTGACCCGACGAGAGCGCCGGCGACAGAAAAGCTACAATTAAAGATACGGCCATCCCACCGTGCTGCTGGAGTAATTATGAGACCAGGATTAAGATAAGAAATACACTGAGATAAGCGAGATGAAAGAGCAGGGAGTGATCACGCATTCGCCTTGATCGCTGCTCATATTGGGGGGTTGGCAACACGTCTACATATAGTAACATGTTTTACAGCCCATATTTTAGATACATGTTCATGGTTCACCTTTAGGATGACCTGCTGTAACGAAGGTTTAGGTTTTTAATACTGAAAGTGTGAATCACGTTTCACAGATTCATTGGGGCTCACTGGTGCTGAAAATCCTGGAAATGTTTGTGCATAAATCTATCACACTTCCTCTCTCTCTCTCTTTCTCAAGGTGCATTTGTAATGAGAGTCACCGCCACCGATGCAGATGATGAAGCATATGGAAACAGCGCCAAGCTGGTTTACAGCATACTGCAGGGGCAGCCTTACTTCTCAGTGGAACCTGAAACTGGTAAGCAAATATATAAAGGAAATGAGAGATAAGTATGACAGTATGAACTTTGTGGTAGGTTTTTTTTTT
>JBAJNP010001145.1:15654-68143 GCA_036877545.1 Yasuhikotakia modesta
GACCCAAAACCGTAGCAACCACATAGCAATTAGCCATCAGTATTCCTCTGCTTAGACATTTGGCCTGTCAGTTCTCTGTCTGCTTTGGTAAATTTTGTACCGCGATGAAAAATTCTGCTCTCATATACACTAATAACCTTATCACAACACGCTTTTAAAGATTGACATCCTGCTCAATTAAAACTCTGTCTTTAAAATACCCCTAGGCATGGAATTCATTTCCTTGGTTGCATTTTTTTCTTGTCCAACCTTTTTTTTTAAGCGTGACATTAACATATAAATAATGAAGTCAGAAAACTCATTAGATGGACCTAACACAACCTGTGTCCGTCTGTTTCATCAGGTGTCATAAGAACAGCCCTACCAAACATGATTCGAGAGAACCGTGAACACTATCAGGTAGTGATTCAGGCTAAAGACATGGCAGGACAGATGGGGGGTCTTTCTGGGACCACAACAGTCAACATCACCCTGCTGGATGTCAACAACAGCCCTCCTCGATTTCCCCACAGTAAGAAAGCATTTTAATTCACATATACATTTATGTAACGCTTACACATTTGACAAGCTAATATATTAAAAGCAACTAAGTTCCCTGGGATTTAAACCAATTTTGAGTTTTAACCAATTTTGAAATGGAGATTTCAATGTTGTGTGCATAAATTCTCTATTCTCTAATATCTAATATATATGTACATGTCCTGTAATTCACAGTGCTGAGATATGTTTTATCATTTCTAAAGGGGGAAGGAAATGGGACACAAATTTGTTCTACAATGTGTCCTTCAAAATAGGTCTTGAAGGTCTACATGAGATTTGTGTGATTGGCAGCCAACTTTTGATCATTAATGTAGACTAGATTATCAAAGTGTTTAAAAGATGAATTTCACATAGTTTGGACTTGCAAAAAGATACATCACATTAATATAATGAACATATGAAAATATTCTTCAATATAATAGTTTGTTTTGAATTGAAACATACAAAGATTTTTTACAGGCCACAGAACAGTGTAAACGCATCTGACATATATGTTGTGGTTCAGTTGAATTGTCAGGCAATCGTTCAGGGCCGTTTCCCTGACTCACAATGTAAACCCAGAACAACATTTCCACAGAAAGAAGCTTTTACAATGAGAGAGATGGGTGGAAAACAGAAAAGGGAAAAGCAGGAGAGAGAGAGAGAGAAAGAGAGAGGGAGAGAATGAGAAAGGGAGTGCACAACAGGAGCTTCATTTAGGGTGATAATCCGTCTTTTTTGCCACAGTCTCAAATCCAATACAAGAGCCACATCAGAAACAGTTTGGGTTTAAAAAGAACCTCCTCCAATGGCTCACCGGAGCCGAAATTCTATTAAAGAATAACCACTGAGAGGCAGCTTTGCTTCTCTCTCCTGAGAGAGATAAATAAATAGACAAATACACAGTGAAGCACCCTAGTTGAGAACAAAGATTTCGTATAAACACCTAACTGTTTACCCAATTGATTTATTTTTTCCCCTCTTCTCTCTCCTTCTCTAGGTACCTACCACCTCTCCACACCGGAGTCGGCCGAAATCGGCTCATCTGTGGGCCGGATCAAAGCGTATGATGCAGACGTTGGGGAAAACGCGGAGATGTGGTACTCCATTCTGGATGGAGATGGCCAAGACGCGTTCAATGTAATTACCGATGGAACCAGCCAGGAAGGAGTCATAACTGTAAAACGGGTAAACGGCTCCTGTGTCTCATGTATAATACATTACAGTAAGTCACCAGAACAAAAAAACACACAAATGCCCCCCAACAGTCTTCCTCTTTTCTCTTATTTTTCATTCTCGCTGTACGCGGGCACCCATACGAAGCAAAGTGCTTAGAAAATAATCCCCTAAATCGAAGCCTTTGTGTCCTATCAACTTTACAAAGGTGCTTAATTCTATTCACATCTCAAAAAGTCCCTTTTTCCTTTTGTATAGTGCTGGGATCTATTTGCCTGCTGAAATGTGCCTATAGCTTTATATCCACTCTCTGTTGGGTCAGGCTTTGACGAGACTTAGGCAATTATGCAAATCTTATTGCTTAAACTGAAATGAAAGATAGCTGCGGAAGACAGCCTGAATGGACGTGAGGTAAAAGATCGCACCTTGAGTCTTTAATCGTTTCATAATTAAAAGGCTCCACTGAATGAACAATGCTTTGCCTGTAAGAAACAGGGCAGCGATAAGGGCTCTTCAATAAAAGTATCGAAATACAGGGTTTAGATTCTGAAAAGTTTAGCTAGAGCACATTGTTAATCCACAACCGAACAGAGCAGAACTGAAAGAGGTCAAAAATGTAAGCCTTGCTTTTATTCAAACATCTTATCTCTCCTCTCATAACCTTTTCTCGTTCAGCCACTGGATTACGAGAGTAAGAGGTTATACTCACTGCGGGTGCAGGTGACCAACACACATATAGATCGACGCTTTGAGCACCTGGGGCCTTTCAGTGACACAGCAATGGTCAGAATCACCGTCACAGACGTCGATGAACCTCCGCTCTTCAGCCGGGCCTTGTACATCTTTGAGGTGGACGAAGACACCCCTGCTGGCAGCTCGGTTGGCACGGTAACGGCTCGAGACCCTGATATGATCAATCACCTGGTCAAGTGAGTAGCATCTTAATTTGTTGGCCATTTAACAAACAGAAATTTCTATTAATGGTAAAACAGTCAGACCTTTTTTTCCCATTTCAGAATGAGTTAGCCCTTGCTGGTAAATTTTAGCAAAAAAAATTACAGCAAAAAGTTGACATGTTTTATGTCAACATATAACATCATGTGGTAACAAAATATTATTTCTGCAAGCAGCTTATAAATTTCTTCCAAAATGTTATAGTTTTTATATGTTATAGTAAATGAAGATGCATATTATAGTAGATCGCTTTTACCAATTTTTGTGGGGCTTTAAAAAGCATGAAATGGACTGTTTTTCCCTTGTCTGTTGCTGTGAGTGTGATCACATGACTTTAACGGCCCAGATGTTGCTGTTCACTTCAATAAATCCTTTATTTTAATGGGAACAAAGTTTTAAATTAGGAAAGTTACAGTATGTTTTTATAGATCAATGAACTCTTCTATCTGAAAAGATCAAGGATATGAGCCCTTTAATGTTTTTGTGTTGTGAAATTGATAAGGTTACTCTGTCTTTGTAATAAACTTGCTTTGAATCTCATTGCTCTCGTTATATTAGTTTCATTACCAACTAAAGGCTGATTTAGCTAATAAGGAAGCTTCTGTCAACAGATAATCATGGCTATTGTAACAGGCGATTTAATGGTCCAGTAGAGAATTGACAGAGGGACACGCTAATTAAATGCTTTTGAATATCAAGCAAACAAAACAAATGGCTCTGTCAGCGTAAGGACAAATAAGAAAAGGTGCAACACTCAAACAAAATAAGAAAACAAGAAAATAATAGAAAATTAAAGTCAAAAGATCAGATGCCTCAAAAGCTAGACAGGCACAAAGATTTTATTTTGCCTGACTGATGTTACATCAATGGAGCATTCACTTTTTAAACAGGCTTTAGTTACATCACACACATCAATTGCTGGTTGATTGTAAACAGTTTTAGAGGAATGGGCATTCTTATTCCAGCTAGCATCTGATTGGACAAGCCTGTTATATTGGACAAAGGTCATTAATATCATGTTTTAAATGTGTATATTGCATTTGGATGAGAACCACAGGGAATTTTTGGATTTCAGTTGAAGTTCTTAAGATATTGTCTACTTCTTAAGGTATTTTACACTAACATAATAGTACAGTATTAGTACACTAACATATAGATGGCCTCATAGCTCATAGAAATGCACTAAAACTTCACTTGCGCCAAAAATTCCCTGTGATTCTTATCCCTGTTCATCCTGATGTATGAATATCAAGCAGAACACATCTTCTCTATTACATTTTGGGAGCTGATCAGATGTTTTGTGCTCGGTTAAATCTAATCCATCAACATGTCCCCAAGAGTGCGACTGTGTATGTGTGTAAAAGCAGAAAGAAGCAAATTATTCAAAGGGCCTCAGTTGGTGATTTCCCTGTGGAAGTTTGACAAGCTGAATACAGCCCCTCCCTTTCTGAATTCTGACTTCTATAAGTCAAAAACCTGATGTGAAAGACTCTCGTCTCCTGTCCGCATGCACGCTACCAGCGATTGTCTGAAAGCACGTCCGTCTGGCTCTCTTAAGCACGTCACACTCAGTTGCATATTTAAATGTCAGCAGAATATGTAAGTTGACATTGATAAATGGCTTTAATAGGAAAGATTTCCTTTCTTATTTCACAAAAACAAAAGGCAGGGGATCAACAGAGTGATTAGCATTCAGTCCCTTTCAAAACGACCACTTCAACATTCACAACACGCAATATGCGGTTATAGATAATTGATAGTTGCTTGAACTAAGAAGGTGTGTGTTTCACAGCTGGCTATTCAATGCATAACGCATAATTGATTACTTAAAAACTACCACTTATTGGTATTGAGGTATCCTGCTGGAAAATACAAAAATGGGTTGTGTTTTGTCTATAATGTGGGATGCTAGTGTGGAGGTGGGTGATTCTTAAAGTTTCTTGACCAACTTTACTGGCATTACTAGTTTGTCACCATAAAAGCCATGATGGTCAGCCAGCTTATCCAGCTAGGATTTGATGCTTGGTTTGTAGTGCTTGCACAGTAACACACAATACATCTGATGAACACAAATTTGTTCCATATTAGTAATGTGGAATCAAATACATCCCATCGTCTGAACAAACATTAAACCAGTCAGGGGTAATTTATATGGCTGTCTGATCAGTCTTTGTTCTGGGCTCTTTATTATGTACCTGATTTTCACTTCCTGGGGGCATGTTTACAATGTCTTAAAACACAGGAACGTTCTGTCCCTGTGTCTTGGCATAATCAGCTCTCTATTGTCTCGCATTCATTATAGTCATTCTTGTTTCAGATACACCATTGATCGCCACACAGACCTGGAAAGGCTGTTTAACATTGATTCCAACAATGGAACCATCAGCACACTGCAAGCTCTGGACAGAGAAACATCCAAATGGCACAACATCTCTGTTCTGGCGACAGAGTTTAGTAAGTTTGTATTGCGAGCCTTTGTTGGATCGGTAGGAATAACCGCTGATAGGAAATGAGACAATGTTCACCCTTGATTGGGAAGTAATCTGAGCTTCAATGGAGCCAGATTGTTGTCTTTGTTCCCTTTGTAGCAAAGCGTACTTTTACCAGTGCCAAGACATCTCTTCCTTTTTAGCATTTTGAATTCAAATCATAAATCACGACAAGTTTAGGCCTGAAATTCAATTTTTTACTCAGACCTGTTAACTCTCTTGTTCTGTTCAGATTAGCTTTGCTCTTGTCATTTTCAAGTCTCAGTGATGTACTTAAAAAAAAAAGATGATACATTTTAAAATTAACCTCTGATCTTTTAAAATTCTTTTAATATGTTCCTCTTAACATGTATCATATTAAAATTGTATCTTTGTTTAATCAGTTGACAAACACTTCTCATAAATATGACTGTATCAATCCCAGTAGTTTTGCAAGGTCAATTTTATCCTATCACAAACAGTTTTTTTTTTAAACAAAAATGTTTAAAATAAAGCACAGAAATAAACTGTTTGGAGTGTATCTCTACAATCCACCAATAGAAAAATTTAGCATGTGAAAATTCAATGCATTTATTCATGGTTTTTTTTAAACCTGGTCTCTCGAAAGACCCACACAGAAAGTGTATCATTTTCTGTAAAGGGTTCAGAAAGCATGTTTTCGGTGGCAACGTTGCTTATAATCAGTTATAATAACATTAAGAAAAGTCACAAAATATCGACCTGATGCATTAATGTTTTCAAGCTTTAAAAATAGCCTCAGGGTCCCTCAGACCTCAAACACAATATGAGGGTTAAAAACAATGCAATAACTTTCTCTTAGATGGACTAAAACTTCTAGAGCCTCTGGACATTCTCTGAAGTGGCTTAAACTCAATGACTGATGACAAAAATCAAACTGTCATCCATGGCTGTGGTTTAATTCATGTTTTCTGCATTCTCTGCAGAAAGATACATGCCCGGGGTTAAGGGCTGACAGACAAACTTAGAGATATGAAATTAGACCTCTTGAATGCAAACTGAATATCTTCCACAACTGCTGAAACGCATTTATCATTGGTGTCTAGGTACTGCCCTGCAAACCAGAGTGCCGGTGTTTATCAAAGTACGAGATGTGAATGACAACGCGCCTGAGTTTGCCATGTACTATGAGACCTTTGTGTGCGAGAATGTCAAAGCTGGTCAGGTATGCCGTTTTTTTTATGTTAGTTCTCAGATATAAACCAACACTTCTGTTTTTCAGTTGTCCAATAGTTTTTTTTAATACAGTGAAAATTGTAAACAATCTAATTTTGTATGTTGTTTCCAGCTCATTCAGACCATAAGTGCTGTGGACACAGATGAACCTCTCGTTGGCCACAAGTTTGTATTTAGCCTCAGCACCATCAATCCAAACTTCACCATCTTCGACAACGAAGGTAGCTAAACATGCGTTTAAACGTGATGTGTGTAATTTTTCATTGTTAACTGACTTTCTACCTCAGCTTAATATACAGTGCCTGTGTCATCACTCAGTGTTGTTAAACTATTGCTCTGTTTGCATCCTGTCAACCACAGGGTAGTAAGAGTGGCTCAGCCAATGGCGCGAGTTGGGGGCGGGACTAGCACTGTCTAGGGGGTGTTCTATTTTACAGTTTTTGCAGTTCTTTTTGATGACAATTGGGGTACAGAAATTGCACACGTCATTCAACAGTCAATACTAGCATTAGCTCCATTGGTGATATATTTGAGGGTTCAGTATAAGGTCTAGTACACAATCAAAAAACAAAGCAGGTCCCGTTTTGTTTTTTGATGCAAACAACAAACAGTTGTGTAGGAATGAAACAACTGCATATTGAGCAAATAAAATGTCATTCACAGGTTAGTTTCAGTAACCGTCTCATCGTCTGTCTAGATAACACAGCGAGGATCCTGACACGCAGGGGTGGCTTCAACAGAAGAGAGATGAATGTGTACCTGCTGCCTGTGGTCATCTCAGACAACGATTACCCCATCCAGAGCAGCACCAGCACGCTGACGGTCAGGGTCTGCGCCTGCGACAGCCGGGGGAACGTGCAGACGTGCAGTACCGAAGCTCTGCTGCTCTCTGCCGGTCTGAGTACAGGAGCCCTGGTTGCTATATTACTCTGCATCCTTATACTTCTTAGTAAGTATCGATTGACCAGTAATGCACAAGCTCTTACTTTAAATCAGCATGCTTTTGTAGTTGTATGATGGCTCTGTGCACTATATATATATATATATATATATATATATATAAAGCCAAATGATTCTCTATATATCATATGAGTCTCATAGTGAATTCCACAGAAAATTACACATCTTAGACATAGGTACCTTTAATCTTAGACCACAGTTTACATGCTTTTGTTTTCTTTAATGCATGACTTGCAACCCTTAACTCATACTGCAGATTTTCTAGTGCATTTTGGTTAATGTAATAAAAAAACACAATTTTTCCAAAAAAACTGCAGCGCTAAAAATATTATTGCAAAGAATATTAAAAATATTATTAAAATAAAATATTATTGCAAACTTGTTTGCTTAATTGGCCTTACCCAACCGATGGTCTGAGTTTAAAGGACTTTCTCTTTGTCCGTGAGCTGGCATTGTAAGGTCATCATTTGTAAATAAAACACATTCATATCAGACAGATGGGAAAAAATAAAGTTGCTGATATAGTGTTCTAGTATGCCAAAAGTGAGAAATGAGGTGTCTGTCAGCCAAACGCACGTTGCTTTATGCCACATTGGGCACTTCCAGCGTAAACAGCTTTGTTGACTTAATTTTAATGAGCACGATCAGGTTTTGTGCAACGTCTTTTTGTTTGTTTGTTTTCTTTATTTATCAAGCTAGATTGAATTGCTGTTGTCTTGAAAACTTTAAACATAAGCACTATGCTGGTTCTGGTGCAAAACCAGCAGATTTAGGTAGCCAGTGTGGAGCCAGTTTGTACAGCCCAGAACCACCTTTTCTTTGGATGAAACACAGGGAATGGTTCCAAACTGACTCTTGTACCAGCACAGATTGGCGGCAAAGCCAGCAGCAGTACCACATTATTGGAAAAGAGGTATAAATGTTGCTTGGTGTTTGTGCTATCTGGGTGACAGGCGCTTGTTTGTGTTAGCCCATAGAAATCTGATCACTCTCGAGTGAATCTTTAGCACTGCAGTGGTTAAAACAAAAACCTGTCTGATACTAAAGGTAAGATAAAAAAACTTAAGAGTATGTTAGTAACTCCAGCTGAGCCCCTCCATCATCTACCTTTGAGGAAGCAGTTTTGGGAACATTTCAAGACATACAATGTGTCAACCAGAGTGACAAGTTTGATAACAATGATTTATTTTCTAGGCCAACATGGGCGATTTGCACTCAAAGTTCTCATATTCGGTCATGATAGGATCTCGAACCCGTACACAAAGATACAGCAAATGTGTTTTTTGAAGCCGCCAACCAAAAATATACACTTGTAACATTCTGCAGTGTCTGGCGAGCGAAGCATAATGTGTCTTGCCCTCTTGTCCTGCTGTTTTGATGATGCAGCACAGTGTGGGCTGCACATCATCCTCTTTGTGTTGTTTATTTTGTTATTTATGCAATTTTCCTTTAAAATTTCTCCAAACGTTTCCTCCAGACAATCAAAAGTAGGCCACTCTATTAGGACATTACTGTACTGTTGTTCTCTCTCTCTTGTTCCCTGTGCCCAGAAAATGCAGCGGTGGAGAAAAATAGCTTTCATTATTAAATGTATGCAATTGACAAAAAGGCCTTTTGTGTTTCTCTGAGGCTTAAGTAGGTCGCTTCCTTCTTCCTGACGTGGTAAAATGCCACTTGTGCCTCTTTGTAAGGTAATGCGGCTTAAAAAACGCCCGGTCGCGAGCAGCATGTGTCTGTGACGCTTCTGAGGAAAAAGGAAAAATATGTTGTGCTTAAGTTAAAACATGCATCAATAAGTCATTGTTGAAACTGCTGCTGAGCGCATCTCTTGTGTCCTCAGTCTAATCTGAGGTGATTCGTCAACATTTACTTCTGTCTGTCTCCGTACGATAGGCTTAAACCTCGTATTCTTTTACGACCTTTAGGTACATCTAGTTATTTGTTATTTATGCTGGCCAAAGCGTGTTCTGTTTGTTTGATCTGTGCAGGAGTCTTGGTCATATTATGGGTGACATTTTATGAATTTAAATGCTTAGTTTAAAGAATTTAAAGGATTGCTTTTGCTGTCATGAAGGTACAGCAGCCAAAATCTTTAAAAAAGAGAGAAAATAGTTATTTAATCCTAAATTGGGATTGTTTGTGATGCAATAAATCTGACACTTTTAACATATTTTAACACATCAGAATTAACAAAATTCTTTAGTGTAGAACATTTTGGAGAATAGTTGTAATGTCTACAAAACTGCCATATGTGAGTTTCTGCCTGTTACACATTGTGGACGATTGTGTGTCGTGTGTCAAACTGCTATTGCCGTCTCATATTCTGCTGTTCCCGCCTCAGGCACCATCCAGTCCATCACTGATCTCCTCTTTTGCAAACTGAGAATAGATACTCAACCCCGTCCTCCTCTCCACTTTCAGATTCCTTCCCTGAACCTGTCTGTGGCGCTGAGTTGACAGGTTATAATGCGGAGGGCTCATTCTTTCCAGCTATGCCTGCTGAACAAAATATCACAACATCATTCCACCCTGTTCTTCTTTGTGTCTCTTCTGTTTAATTCTCTCTCTCTCTCTCTCTTTGTCTCTTTCTCTCATGCTATTTATCTTTTTACATTGTTTTCAATGCACTTCGTTTACATTTGGCTATTGGTACCTTCCAACAACAGGAAGTGTCTGGTTTGTGGGGCCAGATCGAGAGATTTCCACACTCAGTCCCTACCCTTCCATCACCATTTCCCTTCCAGATCACAGAATAAGCCCGGTACAAACCACAGGCCCCCAGGCAGGGCAGAACTCAGCGTGTTGCCCCCCGTCGTGCCTTCTTCATAATTAACACCTGAGTGGGAGGCTGGGGCGAGCTCTCTGCTTACCTGCTGAGAAGAGACAGCAGCCACTGAACAGGAAAAACAAGCTGCAAACTGCAGCACCTGTTCATTTTTTATGGACATAATTCTCTCTTCTCGCCTCTTCCAGCTTCAAATATGAAAATTGTGGACCTGGCTAATCTCCATTAAACCATTAAAAATAACTTCAGGCAAAGTGGAGACTAGGGAACATTATAGCTTTTACATCTATATAGTTCTATTTTCATTCTGCTAATACTACTGTCAAAATGTATGTGACTATTTGGTATAATAAACATGAGCGTGTGCCAATAATAATATCACCATTAATAAAATTTTGAAGACCAGGTCATATTTTTCAATGTAGTACAAATTATTGTATTATGTTGTGTTGTATTGCATGGGTGGGGTGTAATTGTAATGCTTGAGAAAACAATGTATTTACTGCATTTTGTGGTCACACTTTCTGTGATAATGTTGTTCCAAATTTTTGCCTTTATATGTTACTAAACTGTTATTTTTACAACAGCTGAAAGTATTAAAGCAAATGTGTCACTGTAATCCACATTATATTACTTTAAAGGGTTCATTAAAGTATCAGCTAGCTGTCAAGAACCGCTAAACACTTCAACTGAATACTTAATGTATATGACGTATTTAAGAGATTCAATGTATAAAATATGCCTCAAAATGCCATGATCAAATCTTGTACGGTGGCTGTGGTGGCCATAAAATGTTAAAATTCAAACCCCAATAAAAAAAGACTATGACAATCGATTAGTGAAGCCTTACAGTGGTGCTTCAGATATATACGTCCCCTTTGGAACCCTGCAAATTTGTAATACGTGCGAAAAGAAGAACTTTTTTTAATTCCCTCACATTTTATACCGCAAGGTGATCGCTTCAAACACTATGAAGTCTTTATCTACGTTACAGAGCGTCTTTCTTCACTGTATTCATGAGTATCTTAAGCGTGTGACACCTTTTGAAACATTCCTCAGTATCTTCAGCTAAGCTCTCTGTAGTGCTGTGCAGCTTCTGCTGGGCGTCTTATCTGTGCTCTGCTTTAGCCATCCAAGAACTGCCTGTGATTCCGCAGCCGTTCTTTCTTCTCTCTGCAGTGATTGAGATTATGCATGCTTTCTCTCTTTCTTTTTCTATCTGGTTCTCTGAGCTCCGTGAAAACTAGCACATCCAACGTGTTTGCCTAGCCGCTTTTTTGTTCAGCTGACTCAGTGGTTCTGTTTTTGTTGATCGTGACAACTTCATTGTCCCTGTGTGTTGATTGTCTCATGGCTTGTTGATTGAATTAACTAAACGTAATCATGAGGATGTGCGATTCCTTGGCGCGTACCTCGCTTGTTTCCATAGCAGTTGCATTTCCTACCTGTTCTTTTACTTTAAATTGTGCTATTTGATTTTTGAGCGATTTATATGTGGCAGGTGTGGTTCTTCAAAATTGTGCCAAGCAACAAGCTACTAATGATTTAAAGAAGATATACAACAGTAAAGCTACTCCTTTGACTACGCTACCAACATCTTGCAAACTACACGGAAGCTATAACACAAAATGGAATGAGGGGACTTACCCCATTGCTGACAAAATATACTGTAGAAAATATTTACCGTGGTGTCGGATCTCACTTGCCTTGGGGATCCATGACTGAGACAGAGTTTTGTTCGGCTTCATTTACACCGTGCTGATGATGTCAATGTGTTTTTCTTCTCTCCGCAGTGATCGTGGTGTTGTTCGCGGCCCTCCGGCGACAAAAGAAAAAGGAGCCTTTGATCATCTCCAAAGAAGACGTGAGGGACAATGTGGTGAGTTACAATGATGAGGGCGGTGGAGAGGAGGACACGCAGGCCTTCGACATCGGAACCCTTCGAAACCCTGAGGTCATTGACACCAACAAACTCCGTCGGGACATAATGCCTGAAATTCTGTTTCCATTCCGCCGCACGTCGCCCCTAAAAGACAACACAGATGTCAGAGATTTTATTAATGGACGCTTACAAGAAAACGACTCAGACCCCACGGCACCCCCTTATGACTCCTTGGCTACGTATGCCTACGAAGGCAACGGATCTTTGGCTGAGTCTCTTAGCTCTCTGGAATCGGCAACCACTGAAGGGGACCAAGACTTTGATTATCTGAGTCACTGGGGGCCGCAATTCAAAAAACTGGCAGATATGTATATAGGGCAGGAGTCCCAGAGAGAGACTTAATACTGGATATGCAACACAGCACACTTAAAGATATCTCAGAGCACTAAATTAACATACTGAAATCTCCCCTCGACCCCCAGTTCTCTGCTGTGCAACGCGTATTGAATCAACAAAACTTGAACATCATGCTCAACTACTGGGAACTTTTCACATAGACATGCCCTCTTCTCTTTTCCTGCTCCTACTTTCTGTGTCTTCTTTAACTTTGTCCTCTTCTTCTGGTCTATCTCTGCTCCTTTTCCCCAAAAGAATCAGTACAGATGCCTTTTAAGAGTAGGGATTTGTTGTAATCAATGGTGTGGTACATGTGTTTTATAATCAAGGTGACTGATAGTAGCTTTATACACTATTGATGTTTATGGCTTAAAAAAAGACAAAAATGATCAAAAAAAGCTTAGCTTTTATTGCAGACCAAGTCTAAAATAGGTGCAGTATGTGTATAATATGTTTTACAACTATGATCATTATGTAAACAACTTGATATTAAGAGGCAGTTTTCCTGTGGAAGGTTTTTATGGGTTCTGTCAAACTGTGGATTCATTTCAGCTCATAGAGTTAGAACTGTACAATGGATTGTGTATTTGTAGAATATCGGTCATTATGTTCATGTTGTTCGAATGCTGTTGCATTGTTTTATACAGTATTTATATTTTTATACTTATTTTGATAATAAAGTTTGTAAAATCTTTTTCTTCATTGTTCTTAATTTAAATCTAATTAAAAAACATTGGGTTGATATGATTAATGCATAATTTATACAGAAAATGTATAATTTAAACAGATAAAAGTGTTTAAAAATGTATAATTTGTTACATAACTATGTAAAATGGCTACTAGTTTAGGAGTGAATTTTACAGAAGTCAAAGAATCTAGGGTTAAACCTTTTTTCACAGTTCCTCTCTCCTTCCCACCCAACCCTGGTTAAATTGGGGAACACCGAAAATCATTAGCCCAATAACCAACAGATTTTAAAGAGGTGCTTTTAACACAACCCACCTAAAAGCAGTTTAAAGTTAAATGTTATTACAACCTATTTTGTTTAATATGGTGCTTGACAGATTAAGACGCTCTAATTAAAAAAAGGTCTGCGACATTATCGTCTTTCCCATACATTTTTTCCAATCTTTTCATAAAATGGACAAATTACAGAGTTTCACAGGTGAAATAAAAGGTTGCGACATGGGGTTTGTGATTTTAGTTTGTCCACAGGCAGATCTCCAGCCTGTCTTTTCTCATTGGTGTGTGAAAGCCCTCAACTGCGGTCGTGGCCAAGCTGAGGTAGAAAATAATTGGCATTTTATTTCATTAACTCCAGACCGCTATTACATGGATAAGGTTAACAGAGAAATAAGCGTCTATTAGGACCAGTGCTGCCATCTTTTCCATTCTGACCTTGAACGGCTCAATAATAAAATCTCTTCATAATGTAACTATTACAATCTTTTGTAATGCCAAAGCACTTTTTCACTTTCTAAGGAACGGCAAAATTTGTGACCTTTACTGCCATTGGTAGGTAGTAATTCCAAGTGTACTTCAAAATGTGAGAATTAAAACATTTTATTTGTAAACTATCAGGGAACTGTTTTCATTATTCTGAAATATGATGCAAAGCTTCTTTTCCTGACTGTAGTTCTCAGGTTTACAGCACTTGCAGGTAAAGTCACAACAAAACAAATATGGTAAACAGACTAACATACGTATAAAAATGAATTGAAAGAGAAAACTGTGTCTACCCCACAGTCATGTGCAAACTAAACTAATTGTGGAGACAAGGAGAACTTAAAACTGCTGAGAGAAGCAGAAGAGAAATAAAGACATTTTGCTTGTGCTGCACATAATAGTGTTACAGAGTCACACGTCTGATGGAACCTTTTATCTTTTCATGCTGAAACATTGTTCATAGAGTTCACATCTCATAACTCCTATTGGTGGAACAACTTGCTCTGCTCACACTTTAAATAGAAGGGGAATTGCTTTAAATGCAGAAAAGGAAATGCATTATATTTTAAATTAGAATCTATAACTATATAGACAAAAAATATTTTATAAACATTTACATAGAGCAACATACATTTTTATCATAGAGTATTAAGTGTTAGTGTACAAAAGCCTTAAATAATCATATGAAGGTATAATCATGTGAAGGTATTCAAATCAAAGGATTTATTTAAATTACTACCTTGGTCACATGGTTTCTGTAGCTCATTCAGCAGTGCACAGGGCGTAGATTCGATTTCTAGGGAACACATGTACAGACAAAATACATAACTTGAATGTATTGTAAGTCAGTCTGGATAAGCATCTACCAAATGCATAAATGTAAACATGCCATGTGAGGGTGGCGTAAACTTTAATGGCTAAAACTAGTGACCCAGAATAGTGACCCAGAAACAGGATGTAACAAACTCACCAAAATTGGTGTCAGTGTTGCTAAACCTGTCTGTTAATGGCCAACGTTCATGATGCTTTTCTTTGGTTTTCACTCCACAATAGAAAAGGCATGTGAATAAAAGATCAGTAAATATAGCAAACATATTTTCACTCCCGCTGTTGCTGTTGTATTCTTAGATGACACAGTGCACGTGAAGTGCAGGTGCGGTAAGGTTTCCTGCAGGTGTGTAGCGGCACATTTTCACTGCTGTGAAACATCGTCTCACATACTGTATATAGATCTCAGAAGTGCGTTAATCATTTTCCTCCAACACTCAAATCCACAACTCAATCCGAGCAGACGATGTAAATCTAGCCTTGCTTCACTTACAGTAATGCTTCAAAAGTGTGCGTATCACTAAACAAGATCCACTTTTCATTTGATCAATAACTCCTGACTGGCCATTTGTAAATATATTTTCTCTGCAAAAATACCGGGCAGCTCTACCGTTTTAGATCTGAAGTGTTCTTGTGTTTCTGCAGTTTAAAAAAGCATAATCTCTCTGCAGTCATAACAGGCAAATGCAAAATCTATCCATTCTACAGAGAGAGCCACTTATCCATTGTATAGAATAACATCTCTCTGTCTGTGCCGGCTGTGACTAATGTATTCTCCCACATATCTAGGTAAATCAGAAAAATGACACACAGAATACATAAGGCAATTTAGGGTCAAATTATTATAGATAATTTCCAGACAACGGATCTTTTTTGCATTTATATAATTCACATGCAGTTAATTTGAACATTAAATAAACATACATGTTCGAAAATAGGATTACGTATGCCCATATGTATGTTTATTTAATGTTTCAATGAACTGTACCTATTAAATATTAATTATATTAATTATATGTAAGGGCAGAAAAAAGAAATATTGAAAGATGAATCTTCTGAAAATGATCTATAATAATTTGACAAAGCAATCATTTGGTATTTAGGTAAAATTCATCACAACATGCCCCATGTTTCATCACAACATGCCCTACTACTGGGGTGTGGGTATAAAATATCATATTATTCTGTGCAGAAAGGGTCAGGCTGCTCAGGGGCTAATTTGGAGTCATGACTCCAAGGGTATGTGCCTATACAGAAAAGCACAGGAATGAATCACAATACAATACAGCTAGAATGAGAAACATTCACTGAACTAAAACGTGAGCCAACTTGCCAAGACCTATCTCTAGTATCCTCACTGAGATCTCTAGCTCATTAATGCAATCGTTAAATACTATCTAACTATTAACCCCGGTGGACATTTTTGAATTGAATGCATCAGTGTGGTTCTTAACTGGTGAAAAGGCAAGAAGGCTTAAAAAAACAATCCTACTAATGGAGGCCATTTAATCAAATCACATGATATCATTGTAATCTGCACAATTTAATTTCTAATTCAGAAACGGTTTAATCCACTAGCAAAACACTCGTCCATTTTAATACCCAAACAATTAAGCAGCAGCCATATATCCAAATTAAAAACCACAGCATGTCTGACCCCAGCACAACATTTGAATATGACCAATGAGTCACAGAAGGACCATCACACCTGGAGGGTCTGTCGGTGCTTTTGCCGCCGTTGTTGAAGTGTATTTTGTGTTGGTAAAGGGCATGCTGTGACCTGATACAACTGTATCTGTAAATTAAACCTGAGGTCAAGGTGAACATGAACCAGAGAGGCTGTCAGTGAAGATTACCCCCGCCTGATGATCTAAGAGTGCTCTGAAGCTATTGGGCAGTCTGGTGCCAGAAATGTGTCGTTAAAATCTGAAATGACCAAGCAACATCGTCTCCTCCTTCCCGTGCCCTTATCTTTCAAAGAGGTGCAGCCATTCTCCGCAGTGCTCCAAGGTAATGTGCTTATAATGGATGTTGGAATGTGACTCTCTGCTCATGCAGACCGTGTCTATTTCTCATGAAGCCCTAATCATCACGCAGTCTACTGCTGGAATAAGACTCGAGACCATTTTAACATAATGACAACAGGGAAAGTTCTGCCGTCGTAAATTTTGTATCTAATTGAGATCATTTGTCTTCGATAACATTTCAAATGAGCCTTAATGATATTGAGCAGCAGACAGTGTCACATTAAAAGCTCTTAAAACACATGTGGAGGAATCATTAATTCTTCAATCAGAAGAGAAAAACGCTAGGCAAATGCTGCTATTAGCTAGCGAAGGCATGCAAATGTCTATCAAAGTCACGACTTTCTGCATTTTGCTACCGACAGGGTAAAACTTGACATGAGCTTGACTTCTTGTTGTGTTCAAAACAATTTAATCACAGTGTTTATTGTGAGTGGAAGCAGACGGGAGCGGTGAGTTATTTGGAGAGCCCAATGACCCACACACTGCAATGAACTGTGGGAAAACGCCCCCAGTCCGAAGGGATGCCGTGTGGTCGCCGCAGCAACCGAGCATGAAAGAGCCTCACATACATGAATCATTTCAATGCTAGAGAGCGCTTGCAAAGATCACGCTAGCACAAAGCTAGCTCGTTTGTGTACGTCCTCCAGAGACACATCATATGGAATAACACATCAAGCATTTTCATTTGTTGCGTTGGCAGGCTGAATGTTAACTGCTGGAAGACAGTCAAACGCGTTCAATAAGATGTCAATTACAGCACAGTTCCGAAGAGCCATAATCTGATTGGAGGATTAGATTTAATGCAAGTTTCTATTACCGGAGGCCATTTTAGAGTTCTGCTATAACTTGTTAAGTCAGCAAGGACAGAAACATGTGAAGAGAATGCCGTCTCTGCTCAGTTTCCTGATTCAGTAGTGTCAGTTTTCTTTCAAAATCAGCGTTGTGTGACACGGCAGGTGTTCGCCGGTGACCCACCGGGCTAAAATGAGATCGATTGACATGTATCTCTTTGATAAAGCCTGAGTTTAAAAACAGTGTCATCAGCATTTTACATTTGTGGCTGTTAGTTCATCTCAAAGGCTTGAGGCTGTGATGTAAGAAGCTCCTATCTGCTTCTGTTCTTTGGACCCTTTGCTGCATTAAATATGACTGCTCTGCTGAATGTGACTAATTCGCTATAGCGAGCCAGATCCAATTTCCTTAAACTTTCTCTTGAACACATTATAAAAGCAAGTTTAAAAAGAAAAAAAAAAGTCACTGATCTTGCAAATTATGGAGTTCATTACTGAAAGAAGAAAAAACAACAGAAAAAAACATTATTTTGTGGGTTGGGGGTCTGCAACGCCTGGAGGCAACATTGTGTGACAATGGAATGAAATTAATCAAAGACAAGGTTTTATTTATTACATAGTGAAATTTGGAGTGAAATTAAATGTGAAATTGATAATTAGCACTTTTGCTGTTGTCACAATGGTAAAAACATTAAATCACTGTATATCACTGATATTTATGCAAATAAGCAACAAACACTATTAAACTGATGCTAATATCCCTTCTGCACATTGTATAGTTTTGCTCTCATATTATGCATATTATGTGGTTGGCTGAACCAGTCTGTTTTGATTTGTCAACTGCTTTGATGGTGTTTTATAAATGTCTTCTTACCCTAACTGCAAATTTCAGTGTTTAAAATGTAAACACTAACCATGGTGTAAATGTTAAGGAGTTTTATAAAAATTTACACCACAGTTCAACCACATTTCATCAAAAAAAGGGTTCACAGTTGGGTTAAGAAAACATTGTTTCTCAACACAACCAAGCCTCACCCAATTTGCTGTGTATAACTTGAGTGGAAATTATATAAAGAAAAGATTTGTGATGGAAAAAATCCCTGGAGGACACTCAGGGCTACAAATAAGTTATTTGATGTAGTTGTAAAAAGTACTTGTTGTAAATGATGTTAACCTTTTTAACAATAAATCAATGTTTTGTATTTGTAGAAAGTTGTAGAAAGGCTTAATGGCTCACTTATGCTTTTTTTACATTTTTAATTGTATTTGTAATGTGTAATGTTGTTGTTTGAGCATGAAAAGATTTATACATTTACAAAGTACATGGCAGATCATTGTTCAACATGGTCTTCTTAACCTACCCTGATTCGCAATGGCAAGTTTACACTTACATCTGTAAACAGAAAGATGACCCAGCTACTATATTGTATGCAGCTACTGTAGATGATGCAGCATTTGTAGCTTGTACTTACAGCAGTTGTTTTGAGTTTAAACTGTACATTTACGTTAAATAACTTAGTAACAGTAACAATCCTATAACTCAAATAATGATGGCAGTAGAGAAGCAAAAGTTACAAATTACAGCTTTAAAAATTGTTTCAAAATGATTTTCCGACTGAAAAATGGTTGTCATTCTACAGAAAGTAAAATCAAAAACCTCCTGAGCTACAAAAAAGAGAAACATCAAAGCAACTGAACATCTTTTAGGATTTTTTTGATTGGTGAAAAATCAATAAGATGCTTTTCTGAGGGTGATTGTCAAGAGCAAAAACACGCAGCCTCCACATGCTACACCGTGCCAGAACATGATTCAAATGATGCCAGTACACAGCGTGCCCAACAAAAAGCATTTTACTTGTTTATCTAGAGCTTTTTTATTAGCTATTTTAATCTGATATGTATCATGTACATGCAATGTACATAAAACACTCAACAATGTATAGCAAAGTTAAATGTTGCATATGCTGGGTTTGGTGTGGTCTTAATAATGCATCTTAGCACTTTGATTCGACACAGATGGATGCAGAATGACTCAGAAGGCAAAGGGCAGATTATTGATTAATAATGCAAGTCTTATTTGATGTGCCTAGACAGGTTAGTCACCTGAGACGAAAGTGTATTTTTAAGAGAAATGAAAGACAGACACTAAGGGAGAGATTAAAGACATGATTCTGAGGTTTTACAGGGTCCTACCGCAGGCAGTAAACAGGTAATCTGGGGTGAGCTCAAAGGGATATGATGAGCGCAACAACGCCCAGATGTTCGATTAATCATTTGAGTCATGAGACCCAGATGTCCCACAGGAAATACTCATTGCTTTTTAAAATCCATCTTCTAAAGCAGTCCAGCTCTCCAGAGACTGAGAGGGTAATAGTCAGGTAGGGGCTCTAGAGGTGTTTCGATATGACGATAGCAGCCTAACAAGCAATGCAGGTCACTGCAGGTTGTGTTCTGAACCAATTTGGGATAACAGCTTGAGGGATTCTCAAACTCTCAAAAAGGCCTAATGGTTATGTATTTATATCAGTTTTTTTTTCTTTCTTTCAGCTTGGCACTAAGTAGTGGTTTGTTTCGGACACCACTAAAGATTGTTGACTTATAAGTGATATGTTTAAAGCCGTGTCAAGTAAAACTAAATGCAATAGATCTTCTTTAAAGACAATGTCATGGTAGAAAAACAATATAATAATATCGCATCTCAGTCATTATTGAATGCCACTTTTAAATGTAATTTACTCCATAAAAGTCCATAAATCTAATTTATAGAGAACTTGGCAATTACTCAGTGGAACAGCACTTACAGAGTCCTGGAGAAAATGCGTTCTGATAAAGCACTCAGCATCTCCATAAAACGCACGGTTGAACCGCTTGCCAAAACGAGAAAGCTTTGTAACTTTATCTGGCTTAGCTCATAAAAAGATTTTATATATGGCACTTTGGTAGATTTGTGAGGTCTCGTGGACCTTGACTTAGCTACTACAGAGTACATTCTGACCTACTCTTTGGAACAAAACTATTCACATCTAAAAATACTGTACTGTATGAGAAAGCCTTTCAGTTCTTGAGCAGAGAGCACAACACACCCCCAACATTGGCACTGCGAGTCTTATTCACACCCAGCAGTTTTAATTTCACTGTGAGCTTCATTAACAAACGTCTGCAAAAGATGGAGCCGTATATGCATTACAACAGCATTTTAAGAGACCAATACGATATGACCTGGTTCAGAATTACCTCAGACAACAAAACATCTCAGAAACATTTCAAATGGAGGCGTACGCCCCACTCTTATTGTAATGGCCATCTTAGACAAAATTCAGTGGAAAAGTCATAATGCTCGCACAAATTGTTGTATATTTTGGCTTCAATTTCTTGGGGGAAAACTGTAATTGCCATTCTTGAATGCGGGTGGCTGCCTCTTTTGAGCAGCAGTAATTCACATCCATCATATCTCTCCCGTGATTACGAGACCTGCAGATGCCAGTCATGTCATTTCCAGCTTATTGCTGGTGGCACGTTCTCCTCGTGCTGTGGATGTGTAATTTGGGAGGTTTAGGAAAGAGAAGACTGTGGTAAGGGCTGATTTGGATAATTGCAGCTTCAGTTGCCAAACCGAAGCCCTGCATTAGCGTCTCGCACACGCGGAGGCTCCGCAAACAGCAGAAGGTAAATAGCTTTGAGATGACGAAGCTTGTTTTTATTTTGACGCAGCTCTGCGGGATTTGACTGAATGACAGAATGTTCTCTAAGGCGAGAGCACTATAAATTAAACAGCACGGTTTCAAGTCAGACTGCTTACATGATCTCCAACAGGTGTCTTTGTAAAATCAAACAACCCTTGAGCATTTTAAACAATAGATTAGATGTCATGAAAGCCTATGTTTTTGATTCCCTCCTTATGAACACACAGAAAGTGCTGGAATAGTTTATTCCAGACGTCACATTTAGATTTTGCAGCAATGTTTCTGTGTTTTGTATGTGTTAGTGTAATGACAACAGCACTAAAGTCCACTTAACTGCTCTGTGGGTCACCAATACATCTTATAGCCTTTCCATTTTATCCTTAGGAACAAGACAACGTGTGATGTCTGATTTCATAGCGCCATCTAGTGCCTGTGGTTCTGTGCGGATAGCTTCAGTAGTTAGTAGCAACACACAAGCCCTTAATTACTAGGCAGCTGGAAACCTCAGGCAGTAAGGAAAGGTGTGAATGAAAATTAAGTTAATTATGACAGGGAACTTTAAGTGTATGAGCAGGTTTTAAAAATGGACTGTTTAAATGTCTGCCTGTCTGTCTGTCTCTCTTACAGATATTTCACAACTGTTAAACTATACACACTCTGTGTAACAATTCAACAGTATCAGAACACACATTATCAGAACTTTAATACTAAAAACATGATATTCAAGTATTTTAACATTTCACGTTTACAACTCCCTCCAAACTAATCTGCATACACTGTTATTGGATTTATGGTTATTTAGCATAAACAAATATTGCATTGGAATACTAGAGCTGCATTTTTACACACAACAGCTTTTGTTTGCCCTTGGATTCTTAAGCTGACTTCAGCACAGACTTTTAGGGTGGATCCATCTTGAGGGGTAATGTTGGTGTGCAAACAAAAGCACACTTTACCAAGGTCACTGGAACATCTGGCACCACAAGAGAATGCCACACACATGATGAAATATCTCTGAAACATGGCTGTGGTCTCCTGGTCAGTATTAAGAATCTTTGGTCAGCAATTTGGTTATCTGAGAAGTAAAAATGACCAAAAATCAATTATTTAGCTTTTATCAGAAGAATGCAGCATTTTGGTATTGATCAATGTCTGGAGAGATTAGCAAAGACTGTTAATGAAGTCGGCTGCTGTGTGGAGATGGTCTAAAACACTACTGACATATGACTAAACGTTCAGACGTTCTCTGATAGACCTCCAAACTTTGTTGGCCTCAAGCCATTTGGATAAAGATGTAATGCCGCGGGTGAGTTTTCATTTGCCTGTGTTAGGAAATTTAAATTCTCTCTTAGATTTGACAGCGGTATATTTATGCTTCACACAAAATGTCAAATAATTAGTTCATCAGTTGTAAGATACACTTTACACATTCAACACTTATGTATATTGTATATTTTAAAAGACATTGTGTTGAATGAATATGTTAAAACAAAATGATAAAATCCTCTCCATATTTTCTCAAAACCCATTAGCAAAGTGGAGATGAATTCATTCTCTTAAATAATTTAGTTCAGTTTATTGGCTTAAATAATTTAGTTTCATTTACAGAAGTCATCAGTTACATCCATGGTGTCCTAATGTCCTACAGAGATGTACTTTAGCCCAAAGAGGTGGTTGTGTTTGAAGACTGTCCAACAAACTGCACATGACTGGCATCACTCAACAGCTGTTGAAATGAGACAAGAATTTCAGTCTTATTGAATTTACATTGCAGACACAAGATGGGCAATTGTTTCTGCAATTTTGCTAATAATTCCAAACAAAGCAGAATAAATCTTTGATTGTCACAGATAACACACAAACCAGGAGCCCGTCTGGGATGTCATGAACACAGACAAGCAGAATGATATGGAACAATGCCCTGTTACACAATCGCAGAGAGTTTCTCGAGAGCAATGCAATTTGTGAGATTTTCCTGTCGTTGTCTATGTTTTGACAAAAGACCATTTGGCAAAATAAATAAATAAATTGTCACAATGAAAGTCACGCAAATCCACTCAGGAAAATTAATGGCTAATGGCAAAAAATAGATCAATTAAATCTTTATAAAGCAGCCATTTAGGAGCCCTCCTGATAGCTTTCTGGTATCACAGCCTTGATGAGAATGAATTTAGGTTTCTCCTTGACCTAGAAAGCAGGTCTCTCATTTCATGAAGTGCCTCAATAGATTTGTGCCCAACCATTCATGAATATTGCTCTGCAATCTTTCAACTTGAAAGGTTCAGAGGGGCATGGCCATGGGTTATGACAGTCTTTTATCCTGACGGATCGAGGCTGAGAAGAAATTATGGTTCCTGCAAGGTGCCAACAGCTGGTTCTTCTGCAGTCTGCTGCTAGCCAGGTTTCCCATTTTGTTTTCTCAGTAGACCGTTCGTAATTTAAATGAATACGGTTCATATGTGATATGCTTAATTCCTCTCACCAGGAAGGGTTAAAGGGATTATTTATCATTAGTAATTTGTCATTCACATGACAGCTTTATTCAAAGTGACTTATAACTATGATAGTCCAGGCTGGGACTTGCTCAAGGACGTAATAGTGATAGTTCATGGATTGCCCCTTCTGATGTTTGAACCTACAACCATTTGGATTTCGGCCCAGACCTGTAACCTTCAACGTGCTCCACCTCTTGTTAAGTCCTTGAATCTACTGGAAAGTTCCAAATATGTATTTTGTGGTTATAATTTAGCTACAGCTAAAAAATACCCACAGGCTTAATGCACACATACAGTATTATTGTCACCAATTGTGTTCCAAATCTTAAAATAAGATTTTTGTTTTAAACTGTTTCAAAAACATTTTTAAGGTGCAGACAATTTTTGAGATGTGTGCTGTTTTACGTATTGGAGTCAAGATAATTCTGATGTTTTTGTCAGTGAGCCAGACTGATTTACTGTGATCTGGTTTAAAAAAAAGCAGGGGTCAAGTTCTTATGATTAAAAGAACTTGAACTATGTGCAGGGGTAACATCTAGAATACGTCATAATTTCTCTTCTGAAGAACATGGGCAAAACTAGTGGTGGACAGCACTACTTGCACGTGGAATAATATGTCTCTTGTAAACTGAGCTTGTTTCGAAGCATGTTTCTAAACACTCATGAAGATAATTGAAGGGGGACAGTTGTGGCCTACAGGTTGGTGAGTAAGGCTTATAGTCAGTAGGTTGCTGGTTCGATTCCAGTAATGGCAGGTAGCAACTGAAGCACCCTTGAGCAAGGCACCTAACCCCCTGATTGCTCCCCGGGCACTGCAGTAATAGTTGCTCTCTGCTCAAGGTGTGTGTGTGTGTGTGTGTGTTTACTTCTCACCAGTGATGGATTAAATGCACAGGTCACACAATCTGACAAAAAAACATGTCACTTTCACTTAAAAAAAACATGTCACTGAAGCAAGAAAGTGTGATAGGCAATCACTGACAAATCATTATACGTAGGAAAAGTGTTGTAGGATTAGACAGAATCGTATGTGCAGGGCAATCACTGAAACAGAATGCACATCAAACGATGAATCATCCTATTGAAATAAAAGCCCCATCACTAAATTTGATGCAAGGCTGTGGAAAATACAGGGTGCGTTTCAGCCAAGATTTCACCCCCGTCATTTCAAAGGAAATAGGAGAGCATCTCCTCCCAGGAGCCTCAAAAGCTTCCCTGCTTGAAGTAAATCTCTAGGGGGGCATCAGGGTCACAACAACACAGGCAGATCTGTATTCCATATATGTGCCTTCATACTTTGGGATCAAGTCTTTCCAACACATACACCTGCAGATAGAAGTGCGTTAAAAGTGACCTGAGAAACTTGCCCAAGGTCACCTAACTAAGACCACAACTTTCAGCCACCAAAAAGTTGCTTCATTATTAAGACTGTTTTGCTTGAAATTAATTGCTTAATACTTCATACAAATATTAATTTGCAAAGATGTATAATCATTTATATGGTGTGCAGGTGAAAACCAAAAAGGCAGGAAAGCAATCTCCAAAACTTACTTATAAAAATATAAACTCAGTTCAAGGCAATTCTAGCAGTTTATTACTGTGCGCATGCCTGACTGTGGTTGATGTTACACATGCAAGTAAAAGCATTAAAAGTTATTTTTTTGACTCATGCATTTGATGCAGAAAGAACTATATTAAATTTTTGCTGCATGCACACTGTGTACTGCAGACATGAGAACTGATACAGCAGTTTTGTTTCTGACAGGTTTGTCTCGCTGAGACAGATGTTTGGATGGTGACATCACTACCTGTAAGACACCCATCTAACATAAAATTTAATGTAAACATGTTTTTTCATGCAAAGGAGGTTTATTGATGTAAATTAATATCAAAAAATGTATTTAAATACATACATACATACTGTACCTACATACATACTGTAAATACATACAAAAAACACAAAACTACTGTAAATACAAAAATTGTTTTTACACTAGAGGCTAAAACGTAAAACAGGAAAAACAAAACATGAAAATGGCACCTATCTTAAATATAAAAGTATATATACATATATTTAGCTTTAAAATTGCATAGGATATTAAGTCATGTTCTCTGAGGAATTTAAAACAAAATGCAATGGTGTTTAAAAACAAGGAAAAATATAAATCACATCAATCACAAATTACATTTTTAAAAATCCAAATTTCCACTGTTTTTATAAATGTTTCTGTAATGCAAGTGGTCAATTTTAGACAGGAAGTTAGTTCCAGAGCTTGGCTCTGGGCCCAGCAGCCACTTCACCCGAGATCACCTCTGTATTGTGCATCCAAATGGGCCTGTTTTGTGTTCAATAAGCCAGAGCAGACACAGCAGGAAGCATACACAATGCAATATGGCCTTTTAAGGCCCCCGTTGGGTATCCATTTAAGAGACTGCATAGAGGAATGTCTGATAAACTGTTGTGTACCACCTTATCTCTCTCAACCAAGACCACAGAGCAGATTGTATTACACCAGAGATGGTCCTCTCACTACAAGCAGCCAAGTGCACACATACACATCCAAAAAATCATGCTGAAGGTGTTACCGGTCCCGCCGGATTCCCTCATTTACACACAAACACTCAGTTCAGCATTGTTTTTCTCCACACCAAATTCACACATTGAATTTCGAGAACTGGATTTGAGACCACAGGTAGGAAAACAGGACTATTGTTTGTTTGTCCCTGAGTGGGACTCTGGACTGTGGCCATGGGCTCTGGTCTCCACGCATATACAATATGCCAATCAATTGAGCCCGTGGCAGTTTTTAATGCAAAACAAGGAGCTACGCTAAACGCCAGCCATGTTTATATAGTGTGTGTGTGTGTGTGTGTGTGTGTGTGAGGGATCCTGCCACTCATAGATGAATCCACATTTTTAATGTTGATCACCAGAGCATGCTTTCTGTCCAATAGCAATCATCCTATCCCCTGATAGACTCAAGTCCCACCCAGTCCAATAGTTATCTTTGTTGTATTTTGCAGAGGGAGCCCATACAGAATAATGCAAGGAAGAGTGAAAGAGTGACTCTCCAAGATTAATCATTTTAGTAGTCACATTATGGATTCAAAACAATCTCATAGTTTTACTGTAATAAAATAAAGTAAAAGGTTAAAGGTTACTTAGAAAATAATAAAAGTTATCTATGTCAAAGTATTTACATTTTATATTTCTAACTAGATTTTTAATAGTTAATACCTGAATGATGTCTTTGCTGATTTTACTGAATATTGAATAAAAATGATTATGGCTTTTGTAACAATATAAATTATTAAAATACAATGGTCAAGTTAAAGATTACTTATTCATTATTAATATCCACCTTTTGTACATAATATTTTGTAATGAATCTGATTAAAATGATCAGATAACACATCTAAAGTTAAGGTATAAATAAATCAAACTATGGTATATTTTATTATGTTCAATTTAACTGTTTTGACATCTTACCCTATAATTTCTTAATGCATAATGCTGGCATTTTTAAACAGTAATTTTTAAACAGTACACCAGCATTTAAGTAGACCAATAGTAGACCAGCATTTTCTTTTTAAATGCTGGTCTACTATTGGCTGAATTTTGTCATTATTCAGTCCAGGCATGTATTTCTTTTTACAGTTGTAGTTTTGCTTATCAATTTAAACTGAAAAAAAAAATAATGTTTTCTGTCTTCTAAAATTAAAAGACTCTGGTGATTCATTTTAAAGACTATTTTCCCTCAACAATTACATAAACGTATGGCAGCAATTATTGACAGTAATAAAAAAATCCATTAATACTGTTTATTTTATGTCCCTGGTCTGTGGTAAACTGGGAAAGAAAAGAGAAAAATCCATCTGAGGATTTCATTAATTACTGAACATTTTTATGTAGACAACTACTTAGATAATTATTATTTTGGGACATGTGCCATAGAGATTATGTACAGTTTACTTTCTATTAGCTCATTAGCTAGTGTTTTCATGGACAAAGCCTTAGGAAACCCAGAAAACTGCTTAAGAAAAAGTGTTAAATTCTATTATAGTAAAATGTCCCTGCTACAATTTAGTAAATCCTAAAATCAGCTGCGTTGTGGAGACCAGCCAATGGCTGAAAAACGTTAAGAAAAACGTTCATAAACTTATTAAACAATGTTTTTATTAATTGAAAAAAGGAAACGCCTTTTGTAAAGGGGAAGGAACATTATTTGCTCACTATAAAAACAAAGTAAATGAAAATCCCTACTTAGATGGATAAACAAATGTCTGCGTGTACAGACACTGTAGAAATGTACTGTATTATACAGTACATTTTCTTATACAGGAAAACGTTAAAAAAGAGGTTTCCACAGTTTAACACCAGATGGCAGTATATGCCAGATTATGGGTAGCGTCCCTCTGTAAAAACTATTTCATAAAATCTGTAAGATTTAAAGTAAACTGTATGTCAAAGGCACAAATACTGAAATGTTTAATTCATGAACTAATGTAAATGTCAGAAGAAGGTTTATTATTCATTTCAAAGAACTTCCTTCTGCTCTTTTGTATTTCATGAAGTCACATTTTGATTTAGGGTGACTTCGTTTTGTATATAACTTCTTTTTTGTCTTTCTGAGCACATGTTTTAGTTTAACCTTTTAGCAAAGACTCTTGTGTTCAAACTTGTTCAAACAAAAGCCCATATGTTCAGTCAATGTCTGCTTGTCGAATTTAACATTAAAGGCTCAACCACTAGAGAACAACACTATTAGCATGTTTTTCAATAGCTGAAAATTAAAAGCAAGATTGATTTAGACTGATATCACATGCCCACTCACACACATGTACACCAAGCCACTTTCTCAAATTCAAAAGAATGGCAGATATTTTGGGAGCCATTTCTGGTAATGTCTGCAGTATCAGTCGGAGTGAGTAATGAGACCTTAAGGAGACATATTACAGACAGAACAAGAATGCCGATTATGTTTTGGAAAATTGAAGAACTGCTTCGAGAAGCGAGGTATGACATTTTCAACACTCTCACCTTTGAACTTTTGATAAACAGCTCAGCTGTCTTTTAAGGTACTTCCTGTGTACTTTCCACAGGGCTTGTGACATTACAGAAATAACAGCTTTGATTTGCTACTATAAATTCTAAAAACTGTTTAAGACATCATACAGCCAAACCCTATATGTGTTTGCTGAGGATTTCATTTCACACCATTGGCATTAATAGGTATTTTTCCTTTCATATATGGCTTCTTTTCTGGGAATGTTTTCCATTATATGTTAGAACACGGTTTTGGTGATTTGCTGCCAATCAGACAGAAAGCAAGAGTGAGGTCTGACTAACAGGTGGCATTTAAATTCATCCCAGAGACTTTCAATGGGTTTAGATCTCTGCATCATGTCCATATTCCTCCATATGACACACAGTAAATAATCTATACAGGCCTGCGCTATGTGTACAGGGACATTGCTATTCTGGGACACAAAAATAACTTTATGTATTAAACTATATTGCAAAACTAACAATTAACATTTAATAATAATTCAAAACTCATAATTAACATCAACATTCAATGACTGCAGCAGTGCATTGTGGGAAATCAGCTGACACCACAAAACATAGAGTTGAAAACAAGCTAAGACTACAGGTCTTTTTAGCCAATAAGAAAAGAAAAGCAGAAGACATTGTTTTTGTCCAGGCCAAAGAAAAAAGGGAGCCAAAAAGACTAGCCTCTGTCAATACAGGCAACATAAATCATATCCATAACAAGCACATGTGTCTTCATGACAAAACCCTTCTCTGAATTATTTATAACACGCCCTTTCAGGAAAAGCACATATTGAGCTTTCCACTGATATATCGGCTGTCAATCCAAATAAACTGCTCTTTGAAAACACAAAAGTACAGTTTTTTCTCACCTTTTAACTTGGAAATACTGGTATTATTTCTAAAATTAGAGTTGTTGGGATCGCGCTGTATGGAAGGTCAGACATGTTCCTCAAGTTCCCCGCTGGTGAGTGTCATGTTTTACATTAAAGAATCATGCATATTTAATGATAAACTCTACACAGGAGTGGGGCCTTAATATTGACTCTGTGCTATTTTTATCTGGTCTCTCAGAGAGCAAAATTGTTTGGAGGAAAGCTATATGACCTTAATACACTGGAAAAATATATGCCCTGAGTGTAAAGAATCTACAGGCTCTTTCTGTAGACTCTGCCTGTTTGCTCCTGGCTTTGTTAAAACCATCTTGCACCCTTGAGTTGATTCCTAAGGTTGTCCCAGTTGTACGTCAGACCTTCTGTCTTCCGCCACATGAGTTTATAGAACAGGGAAAGCTGTGCTTGTTGTGAGAGCTTTGGGGCTCTATGTCCACTGCTAAAGCCAGTGGCGTAAGACCTCTCAGTTCTTTGTCTGTTTGGTAATTGCAACCGAGGTAATGCGGTCTCTCACTGGATCACAGATGCTATTACCTTGGCCTGTGACCTGGTCTCACCTCTGGGTATTAGGGCTAATTCCATGATGTGTGTAACATTATCAAAGCACCGTCTAGTGGTGTGTTTCTAAGTGATGTTTATACTGCAGCAAGCTGCTCCTCTCAACACACATATATTGACAGTCTCGTTTCTGCTCCTGGTTTTCTCTGTGCCAGCATATGAGGCAGATGTTCCGTCAGTGTGGCATTACTGTTACTCACAGCATCAGCACTACGCTGCAGCATCATCTCAAGATATGTATCTAACTGGTTCCTGAAACAGAAAATGAGGTGCTGCACCATGTTTCCACACTTCAGTCATGCCTGCATGGCTTTCTTTTAGATGTATTTTGTAGCCTTTTAACAGCTATATGGTTTGTAACACTGCGTCACTGACCTGGACCTGCCTATAAATATGTGTGAATTCACATGCTGGAACGGGTAAAGCACATTTCTAATAGCATCAAAGCTATAATGCAGCATCTCATTCATTTACATACATAACTGAAGACGTGAATTAACTTACTAAGTGTTTGTAAAAACAATTTGTATACAGACACAACACTGTTTTTATTTAAATGTAAGTTCTGTTGTGGCCTGTAAAAAATGCATAATCATTTTTCAGCATAATCATTTGTACTTTACTGACAAATATCTACATAAATTTTTTAACTAAATGTTGGACTCTATTAACAAGAATTGGTCATAATTAGACATATAATTAAGTTTTGGGAATTCATTTCTTATTTGTAACACTGGAGATATGTAAATTGTTTAAAAAAACAACACTGACGATATGCGTGACCCACTAAATTTAACACACTGATAGAGACTATGCTTATTTCTACTTTAATTAAATGCTTGCATGATTTGCTCTTTGCTAAATCAACAACGCTATTAGCAAACCGAACCAAACTTTATCTACAACATATTCACCAGTTAGCTTGGTGTTAGCCACCTTAATGCTAAAATAATTAGGTTCATGTAAGCCAACGAATTCCATATAAACCAAATTCAACATATTAAGAAATAACTAACTCCTAACTAGCAGATAATGGAATTCACTTAAAAGTAGGTAAATAAATAAATAAAGTAAAATGGAAACAAAAACGGTTGTGGATGTTATACTATATGGATGCAATATTTGAGTCAAATAGGAAGTTTCCCAAGTATTCTACTCTCTTATGACAGTAAGTATACGAGGTGTGTTTGGGGAAAAAAGATGTGTAGAAAGCCCAATGGATTGAGAGAAAAGTTTGTGTATCACTGTGTGTGTTTGCTTGTTCGAAAGTCTTTTTACAACTAATCTGTTGCAAACACTGGCTAAAGACCATGAGAGGTCCTACTTCCACTGTGTCCCCAGCCTATAATTCTTAGCATATTGGTCAGTCTGTGTAAAATATAGATTTTCCTTAAGATCTTGTGCTAAAAACACATCTTTTAATATGTGTGAAATAAAGTTGGTCAAGTGTCTGAAAATGGGAGCCATGGATGAATTAGTCACACCCTTTGAAAATAAACATCATTTCAGCACATCTAAACCTGATTACCTGGATAACAAACAGAAAACACAACGTACCAGACATTACTTTGTCTCTATGACAACCAAGAGTTTTACTAAGATTGACAACCACATTTTATTTCTGATTTGGATTAGTTACATAAGAGGACTTCAGTATATTGGCGGTAATTATAATGAGCCAATGACAAAACAAGCACAGACAGTGTATTAATTAATTGCTGTCAACATTAATGTTTGTTCAACCCAGTTTAGGTACACAAAGCCAACACACAGCTGAAGAACAAGTATTATGTGTTAATTGTGTGCAGTATTCTATTGCACAACCTCAGTGTGTTATTGATGCATGCTTTGTTGGTCGGAGAGATGTCAGCTGCTCTCCACATGCCATTGGGAAATCCCATTGGAGCTTGTATGTTAAAGAGATGAAGGACAATAGCTTAAAATCTCCCCCCAAACCACAACACGTACGCTAGAGTAAATAACAGATGGGGGTTCCAGGTAATGCTGAGAGGAAATAGAAACAATTTGTTGGATCCTTTAGACCATTTACACAGTATTAAAAGAGCCAAAGTCTGTTGCCCGCAACACAAAAGAACAGCCTTGGAGGTAAATGAATAATTTGTTATATTGAAAAGCATGTCTATAAAATCGGTCATGATGCTGAAATAGTTCATAAAAGCAACTGTGCTGGTTCTTTTATAAACAGACAAAGAACTTTGAGAATAACCCCGGCATATTGAAGACTGCAGACATGCCAGTCACTTCATTACAGGCTAATTAATTAGTCAGTGTCATACAGAGGAAAGAACAGATCATCTTTACCCACAGTATCACATAATATCATTAGCGTTATACTTTTGTGTATGCTGACTGTGTTCTGAAGGTCAAGGTGTGAAAGTTAATACAGTTCTACAGAGAAGAACAGGGAGATGAATACACACTGTGAAATTTAAAGTTTCAATGAAGTTTCATCATATAAATCACAGTGTACTCTCAGCTTTACAAAGCAGGATCATCTCCTATCAATCTTCTTTCTTCTAAATAATAGTTTACTGCAGTGGCTGTTCTCATTTAGTTTTGCTTCAGGACACAGATTTTACAATTGGCTATTAAGTGGTGACCCAGCACAGTACCAAATTATTTATCATACAGCGCAATAGCAAATGCTCCTAAAATTAATAACTAGCTTTGGCTCAACAAAATGTTGTGCACTTAATATAGTTAGTATTTATGTGCTATTTATGGTTAGTTTCATTCACCATTTTTTTATTGTCAGTTATCTGTGAGGCAAAATTTGGTCATGACCTTGCAATTGAGAACCACTGTTTTTTTTGTTACACCAGACTGGTAGAATTTAACAGGAGTTTGTGCTGTAATTTAGCCTATTTGTACAAACAGATGGAGTGCAAAATAGTTCTTACAGAGTACAGCCAAATTATGTTTTATATTTGTGAATTTCTGTGTACACAAATTTGCATTCATGCATGTATAACCACAACACTCCATCTCGCATAAAGACGTACAGAGTCTTTCAAGCCACAGTTTTCAAAAGCAATTAAAAATGTTAATAGATTACATCAGTAAATATCTAGTCAGCAGCCACATTTCAAACTCAAACACATAAATAGAGACACGTCCCAAACGCCTGGTACTGTTATCTACATTCAAACAGACGATAGCTGATGGAAACAAGACTGTCCTTCAAAGCCGCCCTAATAACGCCACGCAATAAATTCACAACACATTCCCCACATCAAGACTGACGTTATTCACAGTTTAGATAATGCTTTTACAGAAAGAGCAATACAGCGATAGACAGACATGGCAACTACAATAATGAAACACTGTTTGAAGAAATCAGCAGGACCATAAAGGGAATCTGATGTATTTTATCCTGCTGCAAATCTCGTTTTTTTTTCAGTTATTATTTTTCTAACTGATAGTGGCCACACTGAAGGGGCTCTATAAAACACAACTATTATGTGTTTGTGTATTAGAGTGTACATGTGTTTAAATAAGAGCATAGATGTTTCATACTGGATCTCTAAGAACAGATTTTGGAGAAAACAAAGATGATGCTGTACTAAAAATCTAGATACTGTATGAGACAGCATTGGATGCAACTTGGAAAGTTGTCTTTTAGGAAACAAGTGCTTTCTATTTATTCTGCTTTCAATTATCATCCGTAATTAAAGAGACATGACATTGTTATTGTTGTCATGCAATAAATTAAAGATTTACACCTTCTTGTCATTAATTGATGTAAAGTGCATTATAAATGTGACTGTTGCCTAACAAATGAATTAAATGAAGCTATATTTGTAACAGGAGAATATACAGCTACTGTAAGATACAACAGTTAAGATACCCTTTTTGAAATAAGCTTTATGTAATTAAATTATACTATATATCTCCAGGTTACACATAAAAAGAACAACCACAACCACTAAATCAAACTATTAAAGGATTAGCACTGTATGTTGCTGGATTTACTGTCCCTGCTGTCTGTGCAAGTCTGTCCACTCTGACCCCAACAGCCCCCTCCTTCCCACTGCAGGTTTCCATGGCAACTGTCACCACATTCCACATCTTTCCAAGCAAATGACATATCAGCCACGCCAAATGGTCTGGCCTGCTGGTTTGGGGCATTCAATTTTCTAACTGTGTGTGCATATGAGTGTGTGTGTGTGTATTTCTTTCGGTGAGAGACACTGACAGACAGTCAAAAAGAGAATGGGGGGGGGGAGAGAGACAGAGACAGAAAGAGAGAGAGAGAGAAAGAGAGAGAGACAGAGATTGATGTTGCACAACTGTGACATCTTGCAGCAGCTACAATCAATAGTCACATTTTGTAGTGCCACAGACCAGCTGGCAAATACTTACAAAAACACACTGATCTAAAAGGTCTGTTCTCAGACTTTGTGGGTGTACAATCATGTATAATTTCACACACACATTAATATAGACACACAATGTGAAGAATATGAAGATGCAATACACCTTCCCTTGACTTTTGTTTGAAAACATGATAGCATGATATGGCCCATTCAAAATGAAGGCACAGTAAGTGAGTCCCTGTTGAAAATCAACTTCCAAATAAAAAATGTATTGCATATTTGTTAGATGTCTGTTTTATAAATATAAAGGGTTTGCACATTGTCCTGCCAGTGTACACAGGGAAAAAAAAACTACCTGGATCAGACCTCTCGTCATAACACCATAACACTTTTACAGGAACATATGTGCCTGTGTTCCATGGAGTGTCTGTGACTTTGAGGGCGGAGCAATAACTGATGGGGTGTTTTTGTTTGGAAGTCCATTTCAAATATCAACAGATATTAACTGTTTCTCAGATATTAACTGTCTGTATGTGATTTGCCATGAATTTTACTCATCAGGAAGTTAGATAATATCTAACTCAATATAGCTCAATCATCACCTGCTCAATATAGCTGACCATTACAACAAGATATCCCAGACAATGTACACAGCCACTTTGGTCATTACCAACAGATTAACACTTTCCTAATGAGCGCTACAATCTATGTGTCGAATGTGAGCCTTCCCCTGTGACTGCAGCTGTCTATACTATCTGCAACACATCAATAAGATTATCAGATAACATTTACTCTTGGGAATCTGAGAGCTCTAAATGTTCTTGAGACCAGTTCCCCATAGCAGAACAGCTATATGGGTCAGTCATCAGTCATATTTAAATTGTTTTAAGGTAAGACAAACCATGGAGTTTATTTTTCTTTGCTTACAACTTTTTTTTTGCACCATCCCTGTGAACTTTAAAAAAGTTGAAGGCGACAATTTATCTCCTGAGATGGAAGACCCAGTTATCAGATTCTCACAAGAACATCTGATAAATGACAGATTGAAAGAGAAGTTCTTCACTACCCAGCACGATTCTTTTAAGCTGGATGTGCGCCTCACTGCAGCCGTGAGCATCTAACCTACTAAGAGAAGCTGGTTTTTAAGAATGTGGTGTTTGCCTTTTCATTTGAGGTATGAACCTCACAAATGCACACAGACTGTAAATATGGCTTTACTTAAGTATCCAAGTCCTGAAGTTCTAAACAAGCTCAACGCACTATGAAGGTCAAGAGACAGAATCAATTCCATCAGGCTGTTATATAAATAAAAGTCCCATCTTACTGTATCCTCATGTGTGAGGCAGCAGCTTCAGGTGCAGGCATTGATTGAAAAGACAGAGAAGGGCATCTGTAATTGTGGATAGGAACACAGACCCCCTGGACCACACTGACTTTTGCAGCTGGGACTGAAGGAGATTAATTAGCTCTGTCTACAATGACCAGACTACAGCAGGTGATGCAGTGGATATTAATTATCCTGTAACGTAATACAAACCTCAAGGAGCGATTTTGCACGACAATACTGTAATTTAACAAAGAGGAAGATTAC
Source organism: Yasuhikotakia modesta (assembly GCA_036877545.1). NCBI lineage: Eukaryota > Metazoa > Chordata > Actinopteri > Cypriniformes > Botiidae > Yasuhikotakia > Yasuhikotakia modesta. The sequence continues at coordinate 51,712 of JBAJNP010001145.1, forward strand.
TTTGCAAAAGCAACAACATTAAAAGTGAAACTTGTGTTGACTGTTAATTTCATTAATTTCAAAGTTGCTTTACTTTGATAATAGGAGAACTAAAATTGAATTATGAGCGGTATAAGAAGTTGGCCAAGGAAAATAAATTACACATGCGCTTACGGTAACTAATGTTTGCTGCAGTAAAATTCTGGTCGACCTATGATCAGCTAAACGACTCCAGCTGCCAGCGAGAGACCTTTAGAGCTAGCGAATTTTGCTAATGGACTAATGTTGCTAATGGTTCTCCTGGTTAAAACACATTTGCCTTTGAAGTTGGAAACCAAACAAGCTGAAGACATTATAAAAACCAACACCGGCTGACACTATGCGATACATAACGCAACTCGCGTCAGTCTTTATTGGTATTATTTATCTATTTATTTATTACAAGCGATTTCCCTACAGATAAATCCTAGCAAAATTACCTGCCAGGAGAGAGACAGGGAAGGTTGTTCCGTATAGCAGAAACAAATACATAATATATATGCAAAATAAATGCAGACCAGAATATCCAACATTCTGAATAATTCAAAGTTTGTCTTCTTAACTTGGAATGTGAATGAGCTATAACTATAAAACCACCCCAAATTTTGAACCCGCAGGGGAAACTGTTCTTGAAGAAGGATCTAACCTACTTTCCACCAGTTGCATATTCATCTCTCCTTTTATATGTGGATGAACGGCTGCTATCCCTCTGTCAGGGTCTGTGGTTTGATCCTCACAGGTTGTCTCTGCAGAAGTCACACAGGGAGGGTGCATGCCAGAACAGATTGTTGAAGTTTCACATTCTTGGTCTCATCTTCCTCTGAAGCGGCCAACAAATCACTCACTTCTTCAACAAGCTTTGGTCTGGGGGACAGCCTGTCCATCTGCATATCCTACACACGTCTTTATCTCACTCGCAGGCAGGCAGCGTTACTGCCCATTTTCAAATATGTTTAAACACCAAACAGCAGATCCCTGTGGAATGATGTTTCACACCAGTCTGCATTAACAGCATGATAACGGAAAGGCTTTGCGAGTTACTATAGCTGTCAGCAGATTACAGCTATTTAAGGTAAATATAAGTTGTTTTGTTTTGTATTGTATAAATATTACGTTTCTGCAAACATCAGCCTTAAGGAAAATAATACATTATATATTTTTTGATACTGCAACAAATCCTGAAACCTTTATTAACCATATTTATGCAACCAGCAAATAGTTTAATATTTAATACTTGTTCCAATTTAATGATCCATATTCTCCTATATAAAAATGAAAGACTTTCTTTTGCTCAATTTCTCAACGGGTCTTCGTTTAACATTTAATTAATCTTATAAGTTAACATGTTTTGAAAAGCCTAATAAAAGTCTAAATGCATTTGTAAAATAATAACCTGTTACTTTTTATTATATCAAATTAATGAGTGTGCACTGGTAGTTTAATATTTGAGTCACATGCTCTTAAATGTATCTTTTATAAACCTCATTAAAAGGCAGACATTAGTTCAAGTTTAGCTTGCAGTACATTTCAGAGCTTTTGAAATAACTACATCGATCTTTAGATATGATGTTTTACTTTTGGTATATTTTACATACATCTCATGTTAAGCTATCCATTTGCATTCTGTCACCTTTACAGAAGCTGCTGATATTGTCTCCACAGTCACATACTGTGAGGCACACAGGAATGACCATGACTGTCCTTTCCACTTCAAATGATGTATGGTGACCAAGCAAAGTATAGACAACCTGTCCGATGGAATGATGCGCGAGCAAACGGCATCACTGTAGGTTATTGTCATGCTTTGCTTCAATTAAAGCTGTGTACAGTCAGGTGGAACTGCTCACTGACTAAAAGAACCACATTCAGAACCATTGTGAGTCATTGTGACATTGTGAGTATATATAAACTACAGTGATCTACTGAGGGGAAGAATTAGAATGATTCTAAGGGCCCTGGTAATACATGGGGCTCAACAGAAGCAGATAAATGGAACTGGAATGAGGTTGTGAATGGACCGAGGGGGAGCCCCACAACCAACACCCCTTAAACCCTCCCAAGTATTTCCAAAGTTAAATTTCAGCATGTATGTGAATACATACATAATTGTAGAATATAAGAGCATATGTTACAGGACTCTGCATGCTGCAAACCATCTCAATTCTGTCTATGCAGTGGTCTATAAAATAATCCCAGATAGAAGTGTTTCCTCTCACAGACTGAATTACTATTGACTGCTGTAGATTGCTCTCACTGCCTCTATATTCACAAATATAAAAACGATTCTGTGGTTCAGTGTGAACAGCATTAATCAGAACTGAAGTAACAGACTAATCCCTGATGACAGAACATTTTTATAAACCAAATCATTTTATTTGATCACGTCTCTGTTCAGCTTATTTGTAGAATCAAAGTGTGTTTTGTATGTGCACACGCACACACATGCACACACACGCATGCACACACACACACACACACACACACAAAGCAAGACTATAATGGTCAAGCTATACATTGATAGCCTAAATGCACTGTAAAATGCTTTATATAAAATCTGCATAATAACAAATGTAACATAATGTAAGGATTTAGCACTAATAATGTTCACACTGTAAATGTGTATGATAAATGTTTCCAAACCTTTCATAATGAAAATTAAGTGAAAGTGACATGTTTTGTGTAACCAAACTGTGACCTCTGCATTTAACCCATCCTTCACGAGGAGTGAACACACACACACTTGGAGCAGTGGGCAGCTATCACTGCAGCGCCCGGGGAGCAATCGGGGGTTAGGTGCCTTGCTCAAGGGTGCTTCACTTGCTACCTGCCTGCGCTGAAATTGAACCAGCAACCTACTGATTACAAGCCTGACTCCTTAACCAGTAGATAACAACTGCCCACAAGTTTCCCTCTAAACAATAAACATTAGTCACAGTCATAGTCTACAGTCTCACAGGATATATTAGCCTATATTAATATAAAATATATTGTACAACATTATATGTAGTATATTCATACTAATAATCAACACATTTAACTTTGTACAAACTAATACCCATATTTCAAAAAGATTATTATGTTTAAAGACTGAATGGAAAACACAAAATTACTAAATAAGATGGATGTGCCTAAAGTGACTTTTGAGTGGAACTCTTAAAAACACAGCAACAAAAATAGCCCCAAAATGGCTCCTTTAAATATTTAAAGCATTTGACTGGCTGTGAATCAGTTGCTTCCTGCTGCTTCAGTTTTAGCACAGACCAAATACAGTGCGTAAGTAGTCATTGTCTGTTTAGATCATATTAGACATTTTAGTGTGCTAATATGGTTTAATCAACTACAAGTTAAGTCATTAATTCACAATCTGTTTTTAAAGTGTAAAAGATAAAACCCGTCCATCACAATGTACATATCAGGATGAAATAGAGACTGATTTAAATTACAAAGTGTGTGAATATACAAGCATAAGTGTGTGTGTGTGTGTGTCCACTATGAGATGTAATTAGGAAACGGGTTTTACCATCAGCGCTCTGCTATGTGCCTGACCCCTTAGTCTTGATGAATGGTTCAAGTCTGAAACATGACACATGATCCGAGGACCATCAGTGTTAGCCGAATTATATTCAATGAGGTAATTAATCATAACACATGCTTTAATTTGCGGTTCAGGCCAGTGTCTATATATAGGGAAGGACCATGGAGGTTTTAGATAGACCTTCCCTGCAATACATTTCTTCCATTTTGTTTGTTGATATCTATTGTGTTTAATCGCTGCGGTTTCTAGTCTATGTAACAGACACCAGTAAATAAACACATGTCGGACAAGGCAGAGATTTCACATTCTGATACATACATAACATCATCCCCACACTGACAACAGGAATGGGCATCTTTAGAATCGTGGTTGGATACAGTTTCAGTTCAATTGAGTTATAAGCCTATTCATAAAATAATCTTACACTGTCTATCTGTCTGTCTGTCTGTCTATCTTCATGTTTATTTGTGGTGTAGTATTCTGGCACAAAAGCGCCCTCTGCTGTTTTTGTTGTTGCACAATGACGTGTCTCCGTGATTTTATGCCCTAAATATGTAATTTTCAATAGACCCCTAATTTCACTGCATCCCTGCATAACGTTCCTCTGTTTTTCTCCTACAAAACTGCAGCAGTATGCTAAACCAGAATGCTGAACACGTACGACCCCATTATGTCTTTCCTCTTTAATCGCAATAAAACTTTAAAACATTTTTGCGAAGACGTTGTTTGTACTTACAGAGCACATTGTATTACTGTAAAATGTAATCAGAAATGTTCCATTGGCTAAATGGACAAATACGTTGGGCTATTATATGTCCTTCATCCAATGATGTACCAATCAACATCAACAGGAGAGTCTAAGAGACTTTAATTACCCAGAATGCCATTTCAAGTCTGTGGCATGCTGGGAGAAGAGACAGCATCTATCACTGATTAAGCCCTAACACTTATCTCCTTATTTAAATAACCATCTCTTAAACTCACCCAGCCGAGCCGGCCAAGCATAAAGGAATGTGCTGGCTTTTAAACATATTGATTTGTGGGTATTACGCTTGTGCTATGAGCTCGCTTTCAGTGTGCGATCTATCTTTCAAGGTCAATTCTTCACATCTGCATTATCACTCAAGTTTGTTCTATTCCTGTCCCGAGCCGCAGATTCCTGGAAGCATCAGGAGACAGAAGGAGTATGTCTGAAAAGTTTGGGTTACAGCACTTGAGAGCGGTGAGCAATTTGTAAAATAATGAGGTACCGGAACAACGACTGGTTTCGGGGAAGGGGGGGACTGGGTTGTTTAATGGATCTCACACCCAATTCACACTGTTGGGAGGTGTAGTTTGCTGGCACACGGCAGCTTTGTTGATTACTATAGGAAACATTCTGTTAGGTTCACTGCAACAACTAATATGCATTTTTTCCTTTTAAGACCTTTAAACAAGATCAAGTTATAAAGGAAGGTCTTAAGAATATATGCTTTGAATAAAGATTATTTGGCCCCCCCTGAAGACATTTTGTTTTGATTTAATCATATATTGAACAAAATTCAGCGAGGTTATTGCTTGAATGTCAAGAAAAAGGTTAACGGGCAAGAAATATAACCATAAATCAAGACACATTTCCTGAAAACAATATTAAGTTACACAATTTTGCTTCTCAAATAAATTTATCAAGGCAAAAAACTGGTACAGAAAATGAGTTTTGTTTTGTTTGTTGGTACAGCTGTGTTGACATAGCTTTGCTACAGTGGTGGTGAGTTCTCTAATAACTTACATTAGGGTAAATCATTATGTAAATTAGATTGTTTTGCTAGCAAGGAATAGTTTCTCCTCAGCAATTTTAAAGATGCACCAGTGAGCCAAACTCAGGCAGCTGACACAACTACACATACTGTATGATTTACAAACAGCAGCTGAATGTTTCTTCAGACTTCTTAAAGGAACAACACAACATAACACTGTCCTACTTGGTTTTTCATGAAAAATGTGCGGGTCACAGCCTAAAGTTTGAGAGAGTCTGAGGTGCACAGTGACACCTGTGCCTCTCTCGTACCTTCTTTTAGTTTTTCTCTGTCCTGACATCTGGCAGAACAGAAGGTCTCGATATGAAGAGGGAACGCTTTTAGTTCACACGAGTGACCCTGGAAACGGCTGCCAAATTATTTACAATCAAAGGCTGCTTAACATTCAGGGAGTTTGAGGTATGGATCGCCATGCAGCTGAATGCCAATGTGTGTGGAAGGGTGAGGCGAGATGATGCGCAAAGACAATATGTGGGTAAAGCACTCAGATTTCTGCAAATTCATAATGAAATTTATGTCAGCAGAATTAAATGCCTCTGAAATGAATGCAACTACAAGATATATCATAAACAAACTTGTAACTAGATGCTATCTGCACTGGAATAGCCCACATTTACATTAAATTACACATTTATATTTATGCATTTGGCAGATGCTTTAATCCAAAGAGACTTGAGTCTAGTGCATTCAAGCTAAACATCTTGTATGCGTGTTTCCTGGATTTAAACACTTTAAGCTCTTTTCAAAATGCTCTACATTCACTCTGAGAATCGCAATTTGTGCTATTTACTTGTGGGAAACGTAAGATAAACAAAATTCATTTTCAAGGGACACTTGTGTACATTTGTTATTGATCATGGCAGCAGTAATTCGTCAGATAATTATGATAGAGAAGAGGGTTAAAACTGGGCAAATATCCAGACCTGTGATGTAGTCAAGCATCCTAGTCCAATATTTAATGAGATTTAGTTTCCTGCATCACAGGAGTGCTGCAATGCTCTCCTGTCTGAGTAAAATAAACTAAATCATGAAAGTCTTTTGCAACCTTCACAAATTACAACAGCACTCATAGCTGACTGGCTTCCTGGTTTGCATAATTCCATAGCAGAGTTTGCATGCAGTAAATGCAATTCATTCTTTAGAGTGAACATCTTTACCATGCATCAAATACAGGGTACTGTTGCTTGAGAGTGTGACTTTTGACAGATCATTAGTCTTGACACAAAGCGAGTCATTGTTTGTGATTGAAAGCCTATATAATTTCAAATTACTACAAACCAAACAGAACACAACCATGGGGCATCATTACCAACCAGAGAAAGTGGCAGACACTGTGCAGTGCATGCTGGGAAAAAGGAACTATACTATATTTCATCCATTTAACAAGAAGAGCATCTCACATTTCTCTTCTGCTTGGCCAGCAGTGCAGCCAATGACATACAGCGCCAGAAACCGATGGAGATCATATGAGCATCAATAAATGGCCATATGATGAATAGGAACAAGACACTCAACATGACCATGATGGGTGAAGATGATGCATAAGCACTGTAACTTATGGATATGATAAATATGAACTGACATGCATGGCAAAACTCCACACACACTCCTTTGGGATCCACTGGCAGCAAATTAATTACACACACACACACACACACACACACATACACACACACACACACACACACACACACACACACACTTCTTGTGGCATAATTACACATGCAGATGGTTTACTATAGATTAGACTGGTGAAAAGTGATAGTCAAGGCTGTGGGTTAGGTACAGCAGAGCAGAGAAGATGGATTTTGTATAGAGGGCAGGAGGACGAATAGCATCCTATAGAAACAGAAAGTGTGTGTGTGAGTGTCTCATGTCTCAGGTAGATCTATGCAACTATTATCAACAAACAACACAATTTTTCACCAATGTACAAAAACATCATGCAGAATGAAAACTACCAATTTGAAAATTGGACTCACTGGTGTAAACACTGTCATTTTGTATTGTCATTTTTAAAAAAGCTTTTTTGCGTGACATTTCTTTATTTCGAAGAAAAAGCACTTAAAATAATAATACCGTTATGGGACTGTGTTCAAATGTTTATTTACTGCAATAGATTTGGTAAAAATAAATTGTCATTATTGGATTGTCTTCATTATTGAAAAATCTATTGCAACAAACAAACATTTATACACAGCTCTGAAAAATATGATTATTTCTTAATGTTTTCTCTTGGAAAAAAAGAAACCACTTTATTTATTTACTTTTAAAAAAATAATCACAATTTTTACACCAATGGGGCTTATTTTCATTATCGTGCCTAGGACTCCTCCAGCCCTGTTTAAACACAAGCAATTCTTTATATACCCAAAATGACACAAAAAGCACCACAAGGAAAAGAAGAGAGAAAAATGAAAGGCCTTGTTTGCCATCATGCCCAACAGAGATTCAAACTATCAGGTTTATAAAGGAGTTTTATCATAGGAGTCTTGATATAGTCGTTTCATTCTAAAGTTCATAGCAGGGACAGGTGTATTTTAGGTAGACAGCCATCACACTCATCACAGGAATATCAAACACAGCTCACCTCAAAATCTCCTTTACCGGCTCTCATAGAGAATTTTAGCATTGTCTGAAGTTCCTTGTCATAACCTTCTGCTTGATTCTCCTGAAGAACCTTGTTTGATGTTCATCTTTGAGCTTGTGTTTATTTCACTGGCCCGCTTGCACACAACTTTCCCCCTCATCATTTTTCCTCTTCCTGTTTCGAGCGATTCACCAGCAGATGAGCTCAGGTTTGTCTTTATGTTCTGAAATGGAAAGGTAGGTCACAGATGAATGCTTCTTGCACTCATTTCTGGGGCAAACAACACCATCTCTGAAAATAAGGTAAAAAAAAGTAACCCTGACATTTCAGCACACTGCACCTCTGGAAGGGGATGGGGGAGCTGTTAGTCACACATCAGCCTGACACATTTTTTAGCCTTGCTTGCTTGATAACTTGCTATTCTGAGATGTGACAAAGAAATAGTGAGGTGTGTTTATAATATTATAGGCTAGATGTATGAAATTATTTTAATTTGATGTAGGCATATTTGAATTACTCAAGAGGAACACCCCCGATCAAATGAAATGGTTTGCTAACACTTGTCATCTTTTTCAAAGTGTACTTCAAAGCTTTCAGCGAGGCCTCATAAAGGAGAAAGTGAGTTCAGTCGATTAGCATGTGGCGTTAGTTTTGCATAGGATCCCAGGGAATTGCGAATAGGTTTTTGGCACTAACATTTGGCTATTTGATCTTCTAAACAGAATTTCTTTTCTTTGCATATATAATTTTGTACTGTGAAAAAAATTGTTCACCCAAAACGAAAATGATGTTATTGTTTACTCACAGTCATGTTGTTTCTGTTGACTTCTTGTGGAACAAAATGAACGGATCAGTGAGTCTGAACTGAATCAATGTGTTCATTGAACAGAACTGACTCCAAAAAAATGATTTGCTCGCCAGACATAGAAGTTTAATCCACTGACATAATAATAATAAACAGCTACAGTGAAGGGCGTGACTAAATCTTTCTTCAAGAGAATCTTTAAAAGAATAAGAAAGGATTTAGTTCAGACTCTTACAGCAACACACCTATGCATGTTTATGTATAATTATTGTGCATTATTTAACAATAACTAACTTATGGAGTAAAATGTGGCTAATGTTTAATGCGAGCTGATTTCTACAACCCTCAAAAATGCTCAGTAAAGTACACAATGTGAAAGAAACACATCTTTTAAACACTGCTGTTTCCCATCAAGCTGTAAGTGATTTCAATTATTCTTTACCCTGTTTGTTTTGCTAAGCCTGCTTTAGTGCTGTCGAAGACAGCCAAACCTTTGATTATGTTCATTTCCTTGCAAAAGGGATTTTTCTTATAGATGGGAGAGCAGGACAACATTTAAAGAATGACACACCACTGAGAGTCTGAAGCCATGTCTTATCTTGAGTTCTGTCACCTGACTGACTTTGAGGCGTTTTTCTGTTCCACTTCAACTTGTTTAGAATTCATTTTCCTCTCAGTGTACACACATAACAGCTGCTTCATTTAGAAAAGCAATCCACCTGGGCTGACTCCATTTAGGAAAAAAGACATAGAAAATAAAAATTCAATTCAATAATTAATTAACTTGTTGGCAGAGTTTCACGCTCTCAGTAACCTTGTGACAGGAGACAACAATAAATGAAGTTTTGGGGCTACAAAAACGATTCATGCTTAAATCGAATGGACTTGTAAAATTGAAAGTTCCTCATTTCCACTAGACTTGCAATAATAGCAATGGGCTTTGTGCTGTGTAGAACCTAATAAATCTAATAAAACCCTAAGGCAAGCTGCAAACTGTTATTCTAAGTTATTCTGTGTCAGGAATTTATCATTTGAAGAGACAGAATTATGGAAAATTGGTAAAATTTGAGAAATATTTTGTCCTGTTACAAGAAAACCCTATAATCTTAAATAAATAAATAAAACAAAACGAACAAACAAGTAAATAGATAAACTAACAAATAAATAAATAAATAAATAAATAGAGTTAATAAATAGAGATAATCTTAATGATTTACTGCCAGCTGCTGCTCAGGTCTGTGAGCTGTGAATTCTTGAGGATTGTTGAGTCGTGTCAGGGATGTCAACAGATCCAACAGTCAGTAATAACAACTGTCAATGTCAATCAGTGTCAAAAGAAAAAGCAAATCTACACAGTATGTACCGCACTGTCTCCAAAAAAGTTTTTAGACACTTTCTCACATGTCATCTGTTATGAGGCCTACAATGGGAGGGTTATTATTTTTAAATCAAGTAAGCTATACGTTTTTTTTGGCATATATTGTTGAATACCTAAAGATGGACCAACTAAACAGTGGATACACTCACATTATTATTTACCACATAACAGAGCCTACATAAATACTACCTGCAACTAATTTCAGAAGGTAAGTAATTATCAGATGGTGGCCTCACGTGAGAAACTATCAACCAAGAATACGTCAAGGAAAATATCTAAAAATGTCCTGCGTTAAAATATGTTGAAATGCAGAGTGGGACAATCTCGAGGGTAAAGACAGCAGTTGGTGCAGACGTGCAGGGTTTATATTGGCAGCTGTGAGCAGCTGGCTTAGTCTGATTTAACAAGACGGGTGCCAAAAGTAATTAAACTTCAGCAGAGATAAAATGGCCGTCTACAACATATGTCCAGTAAGCACTGAGATCGGGCCCTTTCACTCAAAGGTTTCAGATTTGGCTGGTCAGCAGCCCTCAGCAACAATCCTCTCCAAATATAGGACTCTCTGGTATGCAAACAGGTAAAGGTTAAAATAGTGAGAATTGGGAGGGAGGGGTGGGGCGTGGCTGAGTCTTTCTCGGTCCATTCGCGTTTGGATTGAAGCTTTATGCATTACTTGTGTGTCTTTAATTGCACATTGCTGCTTAAGACACAATACACAAAAAATATATTGTTTCATATTGTCACGTTACACTAAAATCCAGAATTAATACATTCAGTCAAAAACAAATTTTGTTACCCTTGTAAGATCAACTTTAAAATAACACAATCAGTTAGATGGGACCCAACACCCCCCGAAAAAAATAATTTTCTCATTGGATCTAAACAGATTTCATAGGTGACCTATTTTGACCCCAAAAAGGTGAATTTTCACTAAATGTTGGAATTTGCATCTATGCACTTTATTATCATAATGCTGCAATTTTGTTTGCATGCATCTTCAATTACGTAATTGAGTGAAATGCAAAATGATGCAAAGGTGGACTATAATGTTACAAGCCAACCTCTGCAGAAAAAGGCACAAGAATTTTACAAAATAAAAAGTGGGTCATTGATCAAAAAGGTTGAGAAACTCAGGCCTAGCATAACATAGGCTTTTCAAAACTTTCCTGGAAAGTACATATCAAAGAAAAAGCTGTAGAAATCACTATTATTTGCTTTTAATGTGCATAATGAGCCTCAAAAGTGCAATGTGACTCAGCATTATTATATTTAAATACATATTTTGTTTACCATTGTTATATGACATCATTTCTCCATGGTACTTCAAAGGATTTTTTTTAACGCAGGTACCTCTGCAGTACATGAAACTCAAGAGAGTTAAAGGCAGGATAAGCAGATTTTTCCATAAACATTTTTTGTTATGCTGGTTGAAAGTCTCCTTACATTCTGTGCAATACAAATACATTTTATAGAAGGTGCAGGACCATAAAATGTTTGTCCAATCATTGCATTCGGACCAATTGCAATGATTGGATGTGCTACTTACCAGTCAGACTCTTTATTTGCTTACCTCCACACACCATATCCATGAGTTTTAGAGAAGCCGTGGCATTATAAATGAAAAGTGGGATGTTATGCTTTCAATGCTAGCTTGCTATTTGCTATAGTCTCTCTGAAATTGTCCAACCTACCTTGAATTGGCTACATTTTTTTATTCACACAAGCTCTAGGGGCCCTATCAGACATTAATAGATTCAGTCAGTATTTTTTTTACCTCCCACCGTTTAAAAGCATGGACACTGCAACTAGTTGAGTTTTCTAATCCTTTGTGCTTAGCTTCAAAAAGAATTCCTGGAGCCACAATTACATAATACATTTCTTTATTGTCAGTATATGTAATATACATTAATACCTCAAAGCACAAACACATACACGCACAATTTCATCTCACTTGTGCCTTCAGCTGAGCACAAATGATGTGATCACAGCACGTCAAAAAGGATCAGGCTTTTAAAAACAAGAACCACTTCTGCAAGTCCAGAGTTTAACCACCAGACTTCTACAACAGCTAGTCTTCCTGCGTTACTTCAGCCATGTTACTACACACCGACAAAGCTGGTTGACAAGCTTCACCAGATTTTTCTGGCAAACAGCACGGTCCACCAGCTAGACTAGCCATAAACCTTTACTAACCAGCATAAACCACCCAGAACCAATATGGATAAAGCTCCTGTACAGATATTGTGTATTCAAAACAATTTATGCAAAAATTAATGCAAAAAAAGCGCCCTCTGCTCACTGCTGTTGAGTACATGTTCTCCACAGTGCCACCTGTTGTTCTGAAAAATATTGCACCAGTGAACCCACAGGATAAATCTGCCAGAGGTTCCCCAAACTTAAGCACACAAACTCAGACATACTGCAGTAAATGGCAATTTAATTTTGGAGCAGAAATAGAGTACTTTTAAATAGAGATATTGATAGGGATTATTTTATAGTTTCTAACTTTGTTAATAGACATGTCTGTACCATCCATAGAAAAATCTTTGCACAGTGCGTCTCCACATGCACATACTGAATTAGAAGCTTTCAGTCAACGTCATTATTAATGGTTAGATTTCATATCACATCAATACACTGTGCCCTGTGATATCAATTAAATTCAAATTACATCTGAGATTGTTAGGTACAAGACCTTGAAGCATAAGAGATCAAGTGAAATTCAATAAAAAATGTTTGCTTCAGAGAGATCTAATTTCACGCTAAAATGCTTGTGAAATAATGGTTAGCCTATATCTATTGAAATCTAGTACATTTATTGTATTTGCATTGCCAAGGAAGAACAAATACCTTCTGAAAAAAAAGGAACTTGGAACACAGTTAATGTTACACCATTTATATCTATTCTGTGGACATGAGTCATAAACAAAGAGATGCAGATAGAAACCTTACGATGTCATTTTTTTCTCAGCTGCACAAATTGCTTTGTCCTAAAAAAACAAAACAACAGACACAATTTTTTTTTATCATAAACAGGGTCTATGACCTTCCAATTTAAATATATGATATATATAATAATTGTTTTTATGATTTGTAATAATGTTTTTTTATCTTACCTCATAAGAAGCTACCATAAGAGTTACACTGTCAATCATGACCTCACAATGACCTCATACTTATGCCATATTAGATTAGAATAATCATTATTGTCATTGTGAATGCACATACATAGCCAATTAAAAACAGTCAGCATAACCAGAAGACAAGCATAACCAAACACCATATAAATAAATTGCCATGTAGACATTGAATATACTTTGGAATGTGCTACCAAATAGTAAATACAATGCGATAAAGCATTAAGACAGAGTGCAGAGTACATAATATTAAAAATTTCCCAAGCATGACTAATATTAAGAACATTTCCAAAAGTCCTGAAAACTACATTTGGAGTTTTCAGTTACATTTTTCGCCAGTTTCTGGATAAGCGGACCCATGCTACACATTCAGCCATGCTATTTACAACACTGGATAATTATCCAGATTGCTAATGCCCGATTTGGAGATGGTGGAGACACACAACTATGAAGTTTGCTTTGCCAATGGATCTTTCATGGCAGTGGAACACTATTACAATATGTCTAGTTAGACACTTCTTATTTTTATCAGACACCTTCTCCCCAATCTCTGCTTGCACCTCTCCCCAGTCACACGGCTTTGTGGTGATTGTTTTCATTTCTGTAAACTATATTTGCCCAAGGATAATGAGAGACAAAATCTTGGCGTACAGGGAACAACAACACAAACTCAAATTGAAAAGAGTTTGTGCATAATGAGACTCTTAATGAGGAGATGATGGTATGCCCAAAATGGTGCTTGACAGAATATTAAAACTGTAATGTTTGGAGCAGAGAGCGCTTCAGATAGAGTTTAAATAAGGGTAAAGCTGGAATGCTGATCAAATTGCTGTGGGCGAAAACTTAAGCCTACTGAGAGTAAAAAAATCTGTTCTTCATGATTCATGTAACCATTTGATAAACACCTCTGTGAGGTGTTTTTTCTGGTCTATGCAGAAGTACGTATGACTGCTTTCACACAGTCAGCGTATTGGACTGACAGTCATGCAAACAGGTGCGACTCTCATTGTCCTGTTCACACAACAGCCAACATAACATTGTATTAACTTCATTTCCTTTGAATGTTATTATTTTTCTGCAATCTGTGACCCGATAAGAACAGATCTGTGATGCTTTCATGGGTCGAAATGAACCGTTAAACAAAAGACAAAGATAAGGCAAAAAAATAAAGAAAAACAGAATTAAATGTGGCTTGAGTGATGGCAGATGCCCAGAGGCAGGATAACACATCAGTTATTCACTGTCTCTAATGATCTCATGTCTGTGCTCACAAGCAGCTTTATGAAAAAGCCGGGTATATTTAACAAACACTGCAAAGCCAATCTGCCTTATCAACCTGCAACTCTTTGTGGATTCATCAGAAAGTTCCAGAAAAATTTGTGTCTTGTGCTGCTCATTTAACAGTTTTTTTTCTCTCTAGACTTTGACTTACACAAGTGGGCGCCTTTAGATCCCACTGTTAATGATAATGTTATTGTTTCAAACAAAGAATTCCCAAAGATTCTTAGCACCTCAAAGAGAGTTCAGAACCCACCTACATGACAGTGTTATGAAGCCAAGCTGACAAAGAATCCCTGTTGAGTCTGTAAAATGCTGAAAAAACATAATTTTAGTCAGACTGCAGCAAAAAATGTTTTATTCCATTTTGACATATCTGCACATGCAGGAATTCTCTCAACAGATTATAGGTCAAAACTGCTGAGGATGATAAAGCAAACTCAAAATGTGTAATTGTTCAACACGCATACCTTATCAAATAGATGAAATAGAAGAATTAAAGAGAAATTTCATAAAGTAATTGTGTAATCCATACGGTATTGGTATGTCCTTGTCTAATGCACAACAGTAGATCTCAAACTTTTAGGCCTTAAACCTGTCCCCACTTCATACTTTCACCCCAATAAAATATTGTACAGCTTGGCTAGATGACTATTTATTATAAAATGATTTGTCTTTTGTCTTATTTTAAATAATTTGAGGTCATCTTGAGATCCCCTTGGACGTTTATTAAAACCCCATTGGGCCCCAGTCCCCACTGAAATACTGTACAATATTTAAACTCTGAAAGAACCACTTATACATCTCACTTACTATAAGAGTCTAATAACAAAACAAACAAAGCACAATTTATATCATAACAGTGCAGTCTAAAACCACAGCTCGGTAAATGGAAGGAATAAATGAAAATATTTGTTCTCATTATCAACACAAAGTCAAGTACACCAGCAATTTTAAAGAGCTGATTGTCCTTCCTTAAATAATACAATCTCCAAATGAATTTTAGAAAACTGTACTGTTTGTGTTGTTTATTAATTCTCAATGGTTGGATACATTTGCTTACTAAAGCTAAATGTAAGGGATAAACAAAACAAAAACAAAACTAAAACCATTTTAGTGCTTCAGAATTTGGAAACTGGAATTTAAATATGCCGTAATACAAACCAGTTTCACTTTACTTGTAAATGTGAAATAGGATTTGGTCCTAGTGATAAAATATTCAGACCAATGGCCCTGTTGTATAGTATGTAAACTATACAATAGTTGTGTGTGATCTAATAATGTGTGATTTAGTATGTGATCTGCAATGAATTTGATCTTATCTATATAAGTTTTAACTTAAGTTAGAGAAATGTGTCCAATACATCACAAGGAACACATCTGCATCCATTTCTACAGATTGCTTAGTTTTGGCAAGGAATAGCACACAGCACAACGAACACATTTCTGCTTAATTGCTTATTTACGTGTCTGATTAAAAAAGCGAGATTGTTATTGTTGTTATTAGCAGACATCTACACGCTGTAAACCATTCAGTTACTTCACTGATCAGCCAAACAGCTTAATTTGATACGGTGACACAATGTTTCATTCATTTGTCCTAATGAGAGAGAGAGAGAGAGAGAGAGAAGGGGGGGGGGTGGATAGAGAGAAGAGGCAATGATGGGTGCAGTGTGGCATTTATCATTATTTAACATCTGTGTAATCAACCCAGAAGCTGTACTGTGAAAGAAGACTTCTGCTGTGATTAAGGTGCCACAAAGGAACTGTGTTTATAGCCAGAATGGGCCAAATGGATAGTATTCAGCTATCTAAATGGAATGAAGTGGAATATGACAAGATGAGTGCTTCTCTGTTTATAATCATTAATACAGATGACATTATGTGCACAAACG